>VXAZ01008487.1:0-54909 GCA_013399875.1 Gymnorhina tibicen | reverse complement strand
CCAGCTGCTTCAGGGCGGCGGTGAAGCCGCGGAAGAGCAGATACTCCCGCACCAGCTCGTCCGTGCGTTCCGTTGCCGCCGCCATGGGGGCCCCACGGCGCCGCCGGCTCCGCCCGCCCACGGGCGGGGCGGGGAGGGGAGGGAATGGCCCGGCCCAGCGCCAGGAGGACTACAGCTCCCGGCGTGCCGTGCCCGCCCACCTCTTCCCTGCCCCACTCCCCACTCCGCACCCCGCTGGCCTGTCCCGCCCGCGTTTTTCCCGCCTTCTGATTGGCCACCGCTGGGCGCCGGCCGCGTGCCGATTGGCCCTCCGCCACGTGCGGCTCGTGTTGCTTGGCGCGGGCGGCAGAGGCGCGGCCGCGGCCGGGGGCGGGGTCCGGGCGGCGCGGGTGGATTGATAGGCAGACCGAGCGAGCGGGCGAGCGATCCCAGAGGCTCCCGGTGCGGCCCCTCACGGGCTTCCCCCGTCCGGCCTGTCCCTCCCGACTTCACAAGGAGCAGCAGGGGCGGGCACTCTTACCTCTAGGCTGTGCTTGCGGTCGGTAGCGAGGCAGTGGTCATTAATCCAGTGGAAGGCCGGGAAGGGCTTTCCAGGCGGGCGCCTCAGGCTGTGTCAGGCCGGCGGGGCAGCTGCAGCAGGCCCGGCTGGGCCTGGATCTGGCCCTCTCGTGCAAGTGTATGTCTGGTATCGTTGCCCACACCAATGTCACAGTTTATTGGGAAAAAAAAAATCAATGTTGTAAAGAAGCCTGTCATTTAGCAACATCGGTGGGAGCAGAGGAGTCTCAGTGCTTTGTGAAGCCAAGCCCTGGATGTTCCATGGAAATGAAACATAAATCATTGTAGGGAAGGGTGCAGGAGATGGGGGGCTGGCTTCAGCTGGGTTGCTGTTATTTGTTAATGGTGAACTAGGTTTCAGTAAGTACTTAACAGGCAGGTATCTCTCAGGGAAAGCGAGTATTTCAAACTCCATGATTTTCTACAGAAAGATAAGCTCTTGTCAGTCAGCCAGATATTTTCTTTATGTCTGTCCACTACGCAGCCTGTAAGATTTCTTTCTCTTCACTTACATATTTATTCAGTATAAATAAATGTTGCATTGCAGCTTTCAACAGACACAGCTGGAGACTGTAGGAAGACACATGCCAAAGTGAGTCTCAATCCCCTGACACGCCTGCAAGAGGTAGAACACTGCATGGCAAAGCAGCACTTGCCACAGGCACACCACTGGGTTCCTCTGGCAAGACTCTTCAGCAGCTTGCGGGGAAGAGTTTTATCCCAGTCAGACAACTGTGCCTCAAAGGTGCGGAACAGTGGCTATTTCTCTATGCATTGCTGTAATACATGAGTATGTTCCAATTTAACCAGCTTCAGGTTCAATCTATGAGGATGATCACTGTATCTTTATGGGTGCCAGTATGTGTGTAATTTCACTATATGCACCTTTCCTGGATCTCTTTAAAGCTGCCAACTCAACGTAAGCGAGTTGTCCAGTATGTAGTTTCTGGGTCATGGGTTTATCATGTGCTTTATCTGTACTTTTCTTACGGGCTTTTTGCAGCATTTTTATAACTTTGCGTTTTCTTTTATAGTATTTTGGAAACAAACCAAGGGATCCCATGAGGAAGCTGATGTCACAGCATTTTGTTCTGAAATCAGAACAGTGAGTTTAGGGACAGAAGGAATTAGAGGGAAAGGAGTAATTCATTCAGCTTTATGAGGTGCACTTTGTCTTCAAGACACTGGAAAAAATAAGTTCAGGAATAAAAGAAGCACCAGTACTGTTTCTTGGTCTCTACTAAAGGAAGAAACTATTTAAGCAAAATTGTTTATAAAGATGAAATTTACTCAAAATACTACTGAAAAGACTGAAATTACCATGCTTGAGGCAGAGGAGTAAACATCAGGAGTCTTTTCTCAACTCTGCCAGTGATTTGTTTAGTTAAATTGGTTACCTTCAGTTTTCCCGTTTGTAAAATAGAGGGGGTAATGATTGTTTAGGACAGGAATTGTCCCTTGAATATGCTAAATACCACTACATGCAGCTGTGCCTGCTGAGTCCCTTAGCTCTCATGTAGGTTGAGGTAAGAGTTCAGTTTGCCATGTTCTGAGCAAGATACAAGTTAACCTGAAGTCAGCGTGATCTCAGAAGTCAAGACTAAACAACTACTTCCTTTGCCTGGTCTAAGGGGACTGTGTTCACATGCCAGTTCTTGAAATTGCTTTTTCATGGTGTCATGTGCCCCTTGTGTGACTCCAGGGGGTGAAGGAAGTTTAATATCTTAAAAAGCCTAAACGCAGAAGGTCGCTTGTAATCCTAGCGCTTGGTGCCTGGCTAAAATATCCGGCATGAAAGCTCTGCAAGGTAGATATGGATGGTCTCACTATCCATAAATGCACATAAATCTTGAAATATTTTGGAGATGTGTATGTTTAAATGGATTGGCCGTATGTTTTCAGTTGTGCTTGGTATAGATGATGAAGGAATGATGTGCAGCACTGAAGTTAATCCTGTTAATCCAGACTTTTGCTAGGAGAAACCTTTGCCATGTTCTACTCTGCTGTAATCCAGGTTACAGCAATGTAGAACATGGCAAAGGCTTCTCCTAGCAAAAGTCTCATGGGAAATCATTAGTAAAATCTTATGCCTTAAGTTGGTAGGCATCCAACAAGACTTCACAGCATGGTATTTCTGGACATGCTCCAAGAAGAGAACGATCCAAACAAGACCATTTGCTGATGAAAAAAGATAAGAGTTAAGTAGCAAATGTCTGTGTGACTGGGTGTTATGTGTATGTGTTGCATAATGTATACCCAAATATTTATATTCTGCATTGAAGTTTACTCTCTTATTAATTCTTTTCCCTTTTCATATGTATAAGGGCAGCTAGTGAAACAACACAGTTGTTTTCACAGAGACATGGAAATTACTGAGGGTAAACATGAAAGAAAAGCAAAGAAAGCAACGAAGGCATGTTAAAACATGAATCTAGTTAGAGCAGAGAACAATCAGTTCTGTTTTCTTCTTATGTTTAGTATCAGGTTTTGCGTAAGGCTAAGACATCTATCCAGAAGCTGGAGCAAACCTTGTGTTCTTTGCTGAAGATGAAAGGTAACTGTATGCAAGTATTTGCTTGGACAAAGAGCCTGGGCTTTGTTTTTATGTATTTGTTAAATAGAGACAGGTACACAGCTGAACCCATTAAAGCGTTGCAGCCAACTGTGGCTTTAGTTGCAGCAAAAAGCAGGAGATGGTGAGAGGTCTGTCAATCCACTAAGCACTCTTATTCTGCATCTCAGAAATGCCCCCTGACTCTCAGTCTTTCCTACCCCCTCCCCAGCCTAGGCGAAGGAAGGAAACAAGCAGTTCCTGCTGTCCCTTGGCAGCAGGCTGTTTGGGCTGAGTCCCCTTGGCAGCTTCACCCCGGCAGGTGTGGGGCTGGCACGGGTCCCCAGGCTGGATCCTTAGGCTCCCACTCGGAGCCTGCTGGAGCTGTGTGCTCCTGGCCGCCGCAGTGTGGCACGGTGCGAGTCACAGCTGTCACCGGCACCCAGCCCTGCGAGAGCTTAGAATCACAGCAGCACGTTGTGGTGTTAGTTAAAAGGATTTCTCAGGGTAGGAAGTGGAAGCCTCTAGTTAAGAGTGTACTCCCATATAAATGGTTAAAAGAGATGCTGCAGGTTTGTTTTCTTTCAGCTTGGCGGGCCATCTTCACGCCCTGCTCTGTTACAGCCTGTGACACCTCAGTCACACTGGTCAGCGGGTACCGTCTGCACTGGTGGCAGCTCCTGCTGCGGGGCTTCACACCCCTAACAACGTGCCTTCTGTTTAGTGCTGCTGGCCACTGCCTCCACTGGCAGCAGGCAGGACTAGGGGCTGATAAGATAGAGGCTTTGGACATATTTTTTTGTCCCTTCAACTGTCCAAATTCCTGTCAGCTAGAAAAAAAATTGCTATTCATGTGACTTGCACCTCCAGTAATTTGCATCAATTAGAAGTCTCAGTGCTTAAAATGATGCTTAAAATGAACAACCTCATCTGAACCCACATCCTTGGATAACCCATAAAAGTGAGTCACAGGTAGAAAGAATAGTTTGACAGCAAAACTGAAGGGATAACAAGCAGTGAGGCTCGCCGAGGGGAGTTTGAGGCAAGCTTCCCCTTGTATGTACTTGCATAATATGTAAAATTCATACTGTTTGTGAATCACAGGTTGGATGTCAGGATTTTTACATGCAATTTGTTCATTATAAGGCAATCAAAAAATACTGCATTGACTAGTGCGTGCCCAGACTTTGATTTGCTGGTTGTTTTCACCATCAGTTCTGTCAAATCAATGTTAGGAAGAAGGCGTTGATTCTAAGTTCCTCAGTCTTCATAAACTCCCAGTAGTGCTAGTTATGTTTTAGGAGAGACAGATGTTTATTCTTTCACATCATTTTTGCCTAATGACAAGCTCTGGCTTGTGAAGAACCAGTTGTTGACAGTATTCTGCTTGGTTGGGGCTGAGGGTGAGAGAGAAGCCAAAAGTGCCATTGATGTGACAATAACCTTTTTGCTGACAACAGCAAGCTGCGGTCTGGAGGATGGGAGCCCATCCAGCTTGGAGGAAGTCAGGGAGGAATACGTCAGGAGGCAATTTGGCAGTCCCAGGTAAGGGCTTATACCAGTCAAGAAAAGATGATAGTACTTTGCACTTGCTTCCATCCCAGCATCTCTGAACCTCTTTGTCATTGCTACTGTATTTCCAAGCAGACGTTTTTCATCGTGAAGAGAGGATAAAGAGGTTTCACCCTGACTGCTGTAATCCCATTGAGTGCACAAACATTCTAAGCATGTGTTGGTCTCATTTCCAGTCAGTGCTTGTGTTTTCTTTCCCGTCTATGTAGCTGATCTCTGGCAAGGATTTCTCATTGCCTGCAAAGCAAAAGAAGGAGGAAAAAGCTGGCTTGGGCAGAATGGCCCTGGGCTCTGAAGTGACCATGACAAGGGCCTTATTAATCCAGTTAAGAAGTTGTTCATGTGGCTTTTTTCCCTTGTGTTCTTTCCAGCACTACATCAGCCTCAGAAGATGTGAGTGAAAGTGACTCTGCCATCTGGTATTTGCTTCAAGAATGTGAAAAGCAAACGCTGGAAGAATATGGGAAGCTGGAATTGATCCAGTTTTCAGGCACTTTATCCCCAGATCTAGTGGAATTTGAACGGTAGGTGCACCCCACGTTGCCCTCAGGTTTTTAACTTGTTTGCGCTATCACTGTGCATCCAGGCACTGCTGTCCATGCAGCCCTGCTGGAGCCTGCACCTGCCTTGCAGAAGCCTTGTGCCGGCAACTCTGGCCCTACTGGTGATGAAGCTGATCACTTCCTGAGTCCCTGCAGCTTGCACATGAATGAACTCTCAGTGTTGTAGCAGTCCCCAGCTTTTCAGGCCTTGGTAAATCCCTGAGGATTTTTCACCCCTTAAGAAAAAGAAGAAAATCTCTTTCAAGTGTGTCAGTCCCTGTGCTGCCACGCTTTACCACTGTATCCCTGCGATGGGGCTAGATTTTAGGAGGGTAAGAATTGCTGCATCAGATGAACTTGTCAAGAGTCTAACTGTATGTGTTCCAGGGAGGTGCAGGAACCAGAGGTAGGCACATTCTTTTCCCCACAGTGGTGCTCATCCTTCCTCTAATGGTATTGTTATGAGGAGCTTGAACACTGTTGCCCCTTCCAGAAACAGATCCTTAGCTCCTGGCAGCTTGGAGTACTTTTTTAATGGGATCAGAGTAGGGTAAGGCTGGATTCAACCAAGGAAGAGCTTGTAGTCCTCAGCCTCTGGGCTGCAGAATAGTGGTTGTCTGGAAGATACCAGAAGGCATTCTGCTACAATGCAAAAATGTTTGCACCGCTGGGGAGGAGGGGAACCTAAATACTTGCATGTGTGTTACACTTAGAGCTAGTGGGTGTGGGTCTGTAAACCCTTTAAGCTCCTAAATGCCTGATTCAGGACCGAAAAAGACCACCATTCTCATGTCAGTTGTCCATGTATTTTAGTTAGAAGTCATAATGGTAAAATTACTGGGTTTTTTCAGTTACTGATATCTTAAAACTGAGTACATTATACTCCATGTTCTTCCCCTTCCTGTCAGACAACACTAGAAGGTACTTAGAGGTTCTATCCTGCGTTTACAATTTTTATTGTAAAAATATGAGAAATAGATGCATGTGTAATCTATTCTGTACCATCAAGCAGTCAATTTCACCCTAACCATTCCAGAGTTAAGAACGTGCAGAGCAGGAGAAACCAGAGCTGCAGCTGGCATCCTCTTCCATGGCATCACCGCCGTAGCCAAAAACTTCTGCAGTTCCTTCTTCTCTTTTGCTTTGAACTGCTGTATATTTCTAAAAACCCCTTGGATAATCGGGTCTTTCCTCAAAAGGAGAGTGCAGCTGGACCAGCAGATGGCACCAGCTTCCCACGCCTGCTCCTGCTTTTGCTCCCGTTAGAACTGGAGGTGGCTGTAGTTAAGGTATCATTTAGAAGACCTTGAAATGTGCTGAATCAAGATTTTCAGGATTAGAAAAATCTGCTTCATCAAAGACTGCACGACAGAGCCATAAACACCTGACTTTCCTGTTCTTTACTGACGAGGTAGACCAGGGCCTGTACTGTGTAGACTCTGGCACTTACCCTATAGTCCTAGGGCAGATTGCATTTGGTTTATAGCTAATTCTTATCAAAAAATTACCTTTTATAACAGGCATAAAACGAAAGGGACTCTTCAGCAAAGAAAGCAACAGCCTTTTGGTGATCATTTAATCACGTTATTTGGGAAGCATCAGAAATGCTTTGAGCTTCAGCTGACTGGGTTTTTTTCCCATGTCCAGCAGCTGGAGCTACATTGGTAGGACTTCACAGTACTCTGTCCAGTGCAAAATGTGGTTGTCTCCTTCCATCTGGGAAGGAAATAGTTGACTGCTTCAAGCTTAATTTCTTTAGCAGGGCAGTCTGATGGTGATTCATGTTCTTCTGCTTGAGAAATTCCAGGTCCTTTGTTTGGAGCTGGATATCCAGAAACCCTAGTGAGTGCAATACCTTACATAAGAACATTTATTCCCCTTCTGGTATTTTGTCTCCAGCGGTGGTGGAAAGTACTCCAGAGTGTGGAAACTGGGGTTTAAACAGGTTTATTCTTGCCTACAAAATTAAATTTTCAATATTTGTTTGCTGGAACAAATATTTGCAGATAAAAAAGAGAAGAATGAACTCTTTTGAGTTGCTTTCTCATGCAATACTGTTCAGTTAATCAGGAGATGTGCTCATTTGGGACATCTTCCAAGGAATCATTTTGAGCCCAAACATAGTGACAATGACTGCTGTTTATAGAACTCTTGATTTGTACTCCTTTGATCTTTTTATTTTCATCTGAGACTCTCTAAGCATTTAATTAATGTAAAATAACCTTCAGTGCTGCTTTCTGAAGTAGACATTATTATCCTTGATTCACTGTGCCACGCAGTGCTAACAGAAGAAGCAGGCTTGTTCTGAGATTTAGTCACTGGGTTGAAATTATGACCCCTATGTTCCACCACCAGTTTCACTACAGACTGCACAGAAGTCAGTCCTAGGGATGTGTTTCCTTAGATGTAAAATGGAGGAAATTGAGCTTCCATGGATGCTTCAGAGCATCCAGACCTGGGGTAATATCCTTCTGTCTGCATGTATAGTACCTAGTGCATCAGGATGTGACCTCAGCCAGGGCTGTAAAGCGTAGTGTGATGCCAGTAAACGTATAAAAAGGGACTTACAGTGCAAAAGGGTCAGGATACAAAGGCAAGTAACTGAAAATTTATTAAATTCCAGAATGAGGTTTGCCTGTGCAACCAGTACAACCTGCAGTGCCTGAAGTTTCTGTTGTGAGGCAGTCCTGCTGAGGCTGAAGCTGGAGCTTGCTTTTTGCAGGTGAAATCTTCAGACAGTGTTGGGCATCATTCAGTAATTGTATGAAGTCTTGGAGGCAGAGTCGGTGAAGTAGTTATGGATCAGAGCTACTCCCCAGTGTCCTGCTGATTTTCAGTAGATGGCTGTCTTATAGCCTGCTCTTAAGAGATGCTCCCTTTCCTTTCCTTTCCTTCCAGATACCTGTATTTTTATAAGCACACAGTGGACCTGCTGATAGAGCATGGAATTGTTTGCACTGGAGATGTGCCTCTTCCTGAGGTCTCCACAGCTATTTCCCATCTCTGGCAAGAGCTTTCTGAAGAGAGCAGGGACAGCATCTTGCAGTACTGTAGCCAGAGAGATTTCCTCATGGATCCCAAGGCTGCTTGCCCAGAGCCTGCTTGCACTGAAGGTAGTGTGAGGGACAGCGGAGGTAACAGTGAGGAAGCCAGTGGTTCCTCAGTCTCCACACCAGAGGAAGTAAGTGCTCAGCAACATTCATAGTCTGCCTCTGAAACTGCAAGCCTTCAGATGCCAATTGGCTCTGCAGCTTTTAATTGCAAACATACGGCAGTTGAAACTAAGCTTTCTTAAGACCACATAAACGCATACATGGAGACAATAAGCAGTCTTTGAGTAAATGTCTGCACCAAATTTTCTCTTGATAAGATACCTAGCAAGCTACAGCAGTGCAGTGTAGTAATCCTGCTAGTCTCCGCTGACTTGTGGAGTTTCTGTGCCAAGTAACAGTTACATTTGCTCGTACCTTGCTCCAGGGACAGGAAGCAAGAACAAGAATTATACAGTTACTGTGCTCTGCAAACTCTCCAAAGAGCACAGATGATCTAAATCCAGAAGGAATACCTAGTTTGCCAAAGCCTGCTAGGTGGGGTTTTTCCTCAAAGCACTTGGTAGCAAAGAGAAAGTATTTTTAGACCAGTTCCAGTGATACAGGGCCAATGACTGCCTGTACCATGCACCTCTGCAGAGCCAAGAAGTCAGTGACTGAGTAGACCAGGGCATTTATTAGTAAGATTAAAGAACAGCCAATTCTATAAATGGTTCCTGGAGCACTGATTGCTGAAGGAACTAGCTGCTTGAAGAGGTATGTGTAATTTCATTAGCTGCAAGAAAGGGACAGATGTTTACCTTTAGCATATAAGTAAATTGCATTGACAAGTTCTTTTTGAGTCACAGGACACACCTCCTATTGCTTGTCGCCTTAGGAAATGTCATGGGAATGTTCCATGTATGGTACTTTCTGGCACAGAAAGTGTGTGAACAGCATTATGGCAGAGTGAACTAATGAGTTTAGTGGTCTGGCACAAGGAGCATCCAAACTCCTTTGCAAACTGGAATCAGATTTGGAGAAACTGGCTGGTACAGCTGAGATCTCCAGCCGTAAGCAGCAGTCCACAGTCAAGTCTCTAAAGCACTGATACAATTTATGGGTTTTACTGATTTTCTGGGAGATGTAATGTGAAGTCCAATTCCTAGAGGTTGAAGCACAGGCTTAAGGGACTGGACTGACCTTATGTTCCTAGTCATGAAATAGTTATTCCACATTATTCCTGTCTTCACAAAACCTCTTGGTTCACTCTAGCTGCAAACATACCTGTTAAATGTAAAGAAAGGATATCATGCTTTTAAAGACTTCATTATTAAAAATTATGTCCTAGCTAAAACTTTTAGGTGGCTGGATATGCTGACATCTGAAGTGATTTCTCTGCTAGGTGATGTTTGAAGATGCGTTTGATGTTGCTGCTGGTTTCCTTGACAGAAGCAAGACTCAGGGAATGTCCAGCCAGAGGTAAATTACAAACTCCCCCCTTTTGGTAGACACAGTACGTTAATAGCCCACTTCAGTACTCCACAGCAGATACTCTGTAGAGTAAGACAATAGCCCAGCTCTCTTTTTTAATAAATGGTCAGACTAGCAGCCTCCGGCAACTGTGCTCACAATACTACTTCCTTTTAAGGTGAAAAAGTAAAATGACTAATGGACATTTACAGCAGAATCAGTGAGAATCACTTATTAAGAGCAGCCCATCACTTCAGGATAACTGGGGTCCTTCTGATTTTCTTTGCCACTCTGCACAGTTTTCTGTCTTTTCAATTTACAATTCTTGTAATGTTTTCCTTTTCTCTCTGTCACTTACCAGGCCTGCAAGGACCAAGAGGCATTCCCTGGATAAATCAGCTAATCATAAACTGTACTCCCACTTAATGAGACAAAAATGATAATTTTTCAACATTTTCTCCCTTGTCTTTTTCAAGTACCCTAATTCAGTCACATGGAGGCGACCAGGTTAAAGTGTGGTTGACCTGAACAGTAACACCAAAGAAACACAGGACCTATTAAATAATAACACCTCTTTCCTCTTCAGTTCAGATGAGTTACCTGGAAGAGAACATGTCAGATACAAAGCTGGCACTGCCTTTGATTTTTCCCAACAGACCAAAGAAAGAAAAGGGTTGTTTTCCTCAAGAGGAAAATCACATTATGATTCATCTTTTATGTATTCTTTCTACTTAGTCTTTGTTAGGATTGTTTCTCTTCGCAAATAGTATTTCTAATCTGTGGGGTTTTAATCCCATTTTCTACTTACTTTCCAGGATTTAGAGTGATCTTTAATATGACCCTTTTCCTTTTGCCACCATTCCGGGCTGCACTTCCAGAAGAGAATGAATTAAAATAAGGTTGTTTTGGCTGTTCATCAGAATATACTTGAATGGATGAAAAAGCTTAACAAATATTTATTTATTAAATAATATTTATTAGGTCATAATTTCCATTTGCTTTTAAAATAAGATTGAGTATTCCTTAATACTGCAGAGTATTACCATAATCTTTACAGTCTGTTTTAGGTCCCAAATCAGTTTAGTATTTCAATGGTCAACATTTATTGTTTTCTCTTCCTTGCCTGTTGTTTTTCACCTTGTAATTCTGGACAGAGGTGCGATGGCAGAAGTTTGTAAAATCCCAGGAAGAATGCAGAGGTGAGGTCCAGAATGAAAAGCTTAGCTTTGTGCCACAGTTACCTGAGAACAAACCTGCCACTTATAGTTAACATGTCATTTCATGACCACAGGTTACTGCATTCACTCTAAAACTTTACAGAAGTCAAAGCTGTTCCTCTGAACAACCCTACCAAATACACTCCCAAATAAGCATTGTTGCTGTCTGTTTTAATGGATATTTACTTTTCCCCAAAACAGTGTTACTGTAGCTGTCATGTATCAGCAGATCTCCTTGTTGTGACACCAGTTGCTTGTATTTCTGTTCTCTGTTCTTACACATCTGCCTTGCACTTGGCAAACAGTATCTCATCAATACATCCATCACCACTCCTCCGTCTTGCTTGGCTATTTTCTTTGATATCAGAACCGTCTTGAAAACAATTTTAATTTTTTTTTAATTTATAAGTAAAATATGGAGGAGAGAAAGTAAGGAGAAGGGAACATGAAATTAAATACAGTATCTGATTCCATTTTCAGTTCAGCATTTGCAAGCTGCACTTCTGAAAATCCAGAGGATCACCAGAGACTCTATCTGCAGGTCACTGACTTCCTAAAACACCTCTTCTTCGCTAATACACAGTTTTGCCAGGTAAGCCTTGCCAAAGGATTCCTTAAAGAAGGAGCGATGTATTTCAGAGCAATGTATTTCAAGAGCAATGTCAGAAAGGGATTTTTGTATTCAGTGCTTCTGATCATATTGTCCAGAATGATTACAAATAAGAACTTGGGGTTCATCATTTCAGATGTGTCATTCCAAAAGGCCAGTAGGATTGCCTTTGTAAGAGGCAAACTGTGAGTGAATGCTGCTTTGAATATTATTCAAAATGGCAAATGACATAAGGAATTTTAAAATTTTTTTATTATTATTGTTTGCATGAAAGTTCCTTGTGGAAAAGCTTGAGTGATCTCCTCTGAGCAGGTAAAGTTCTCTTTCCAGTTCTCCATCAACCCCCAGCTGCTTCATTCTGAGCTCAGTAGAAGCACCTTCTGCATGTCTGGGTGCCAGGTTCCCTGTCCTGAGCCCTCCACTGGCAGGCCCAAGAAGCGGGATATTCGTGTTCTTGAAAGAGCTGATGAAAAGTTCCTGAGCTTCCTCTTAACCTCAGCCTACTGTTGCAAGTTTGCTGAGCCAGAAGTCTTTGTGCTTGCATTGTTCTTCCTCCCCTTCTTGTCTCCCTGCCAAGGAGGCGGCTCAGAGCTTGCATGTGGGTGAAGAACCGAAAGGGAGATACCCCTCAGGCAGAGCGTGCTTGTTTTGGTTCAGAGTCAGTGGTACTTCCACAGCAGCCATTGGTTTGCTGGTTTCTATTGCCTAGCTCCCACCTGGTCTCTGGTACTCAAACAGAGGCTCCTTTGAAGGAAAATAGAAGGTTTGTGATGAGGGGTAGTTGTGACAGAAAACAAAGTAGAAACTAGTGTTGCACCACTATCTGAGTCTATCACATAGAGACTGCTGCATGCCATTTGGTTCCCCCATCTTGGAGATAGTAGCACTAAAGAGAAAGGCAGAGAATGGCAACAAGCACAGGAAAAGGCATTAAATAGAAACTGCTAAGAGTAGGACTTTTCTACAAAAAAAGACTGAGGGGTACTGCAAGACCATTTTATTCCTGCATGGTGTGGATTTGGTACACAGAATGATTACTCATTGTGTCTAACACCAGAAGAACTAGGAAGCACTAAATAAAATGAACAAACAACATATTAAAAATTTTTGCCTGTACAAATTACCATATTTAAACTCCAGAGTCATCAATCCATGGGCAGTTACTACATCTGAAGGTCCAAATTCAATTTCCAGTACAGGGGGGCCTCACAGCACAGTTTGCTGTAATGTAGAAGCATTTATTGTAAAACTGAGCACACTGTGTGCCCAATTCTTGCACTTTTTTAAAAACTTCCCTAAACTTCCCCTGCTGACTGTTGTCAGAGACCAGGCACTGATCAACACAGCCCTTTGGTCTGTGAATAGCTATGTTCTGTGTAAGAGCAGAGCTCTTCTTGTGTTTATGTAAATGACCGTCAACTGAGCAGGCCTAGAAAAGAAAGAAAAGCTTTAGGCGAGATATAGCGTTTTCTGGTTTTAAATTTCTTTTGTGAGTGTCATGCCTGGCATGGTCTCATCTTGTCCTTGTGCTTGGGGCTGCCTCGCTATATGTGAGCCCAAGTCCATCTCACAGCTCCCAGATGAGGTGGTATGGGAAGAGGTGGTATCTCTTTCAAGGTTTAAAGAGGCACATTTAAAACAAGACTAGGAGAATGGGAGTGATGGGAAGACAAGCAGCAAAAGAACCCAAAGTACTGCAAATTGGCAGTTGTCTGTACTGTGTGGATCCAAAAGGAAATAAAAAGCTGCACACACTTGTTTTATACAGGAACTTTTAGTTGTCTGTGATAAGACAATAAAAAGGGAGTTTGAGCAAAAATCACCCAGGCTAGATAATGTGAAAGTCACAATCTGTTTTGATTTAGTGCAGTACAGCACATCTAGACAGTGCTGCCAAGAGGCAAAGAAAAGAAAAAAGAAGATATGACTGACAAGATATTTTTTGTTTTGAGAGCAGAAATTCGGATCCATCTCAAAGCAAACAGATTGAGACAGTTATGAAAGTGGTTGCAGAGCAGGGATAGAAGATGTTCCAGCTAGCTTGAAACACATCAACTCAGGCAGCAGCAGAGAGATCAGTATAGGCTACTCACCTTACCCCAGAAATTGGGCTGCTCAGAGCATCAGAGACTCCTGGACTGGACAGGGAAAGGAACCCGTCCTGCTTACCTTATGGGTATGACTGAACCTCTGCAGACCATTCCCCTTCCCTTGACGTGGTACCTGTGCTGGTGCTATGCTAGCACAGGAGTTTGGGCAGTGCTGGGATAAATTATCCCAAGGATAAAGCAGTGTCCCAGGACACTGTGCACACGCCTTGTAGAAGATACAGAGGTGGGTAGCAAGTACAGTAAGTACCAAGGTAAGGCATGTGATGTGCACCCGACTGAAATACAAAAGGCAGCCCATGGTCTCCTTTCCTTTCATCTGCAGAGCTGATGAGGTGATGGATTTCATTGCTGGTCAGTCATGCCAGTGCCACGTTCTGTCATTTCTGGTTAACTGTCCAGGTACAGACTACAACTACTTCTGTTGGATTGTGGATGGTCACTGTTTCATAGTCACAGAGCTACTGGACACAGCTCCTCTTGAGCCGCTGCCCTGGCTCTCAAGGCTGCCAAGGGCATGCCCCCCACTGGAATAAAAAGCTTCAGAAAGACTCACACAAGAGGAGGGGGGAAATGATTTGGACAAGGAAAGGGAGCGCTCTTAAAAGGGCAGTGAACCCAAAATGAGAACAGGAGCATGCTTCTACAGTACATGATAGAGAAATATTTCTGAGCAGGAGATTAGTTAAGCAATCTTGTAATTTTTCAAGAGCTGTTGTCTTAAGGTCACATCATAAGAGAAGCGTAGCAGGAAAGGCAGTAAAGAATTAATTTAGACTGAGATCCAAAGTTTTTACCTCAATGAAACTCAGTGGAGTTTTTTTCCCAAATAGTACTGAGCACCATTGTGTCTTCAAAGGCACGCTTTTCTTTTGAAATTACGGATTTTAGATGAGTCACTTGACATGCAAGTATTTAGTATTTAGATTTAGATGAGTCACTTGACAAGCAGGTATTTAGTGCCCCTTAAGCTACACATTTTTAAACAGCACCTATTTTTAAAAGCAGTATTTCACTGAAGAGTCTTGCATCAATGCAGAAGGTGGACTAGATGGACTGCAGGCATGAATACTTTTATCTTCCAGACTTTGATTTCTCAAGAGCCACTTATCTCGGTAAACTGGTGAAAGAGAAGACCATTTCCTTCTGTTGCTAAAAGTGGAGCAAAGCCTGAAGTTGGTAGAAGTTAAGGCCTCAAGGAAGCTCTCATACCTTCATAGCCTGTTATGTGACATATTTGCTACCACAGTCAGTAACAGCTGTCTAGATGATGTAAATAGACACAGGGTGGAGCCCTGTGATTTTAGAAGGAAACTGGCAGAAAATTTGAGCCATTCTTCATCAGGTACCTCAGGCACTTATCAGGTGCTGGTGGCTGATTCAGAGAGGAGGGAGGGCTCATGGTGCATTTGCTGGCACATTAGCTCTTGACCAACTCACTGTGTATTTGAAATTCAGTGAACTCCTCCAGTTTTTAATCCTGCTTGACTTTGGGGGGCTTTCAGGAAGAAGATCTTCACTATGATCATGAGACCGTGATGCTGCGGTGCACTGAGACCTTCGATGATGAAGATTTCTAAACAGTATCTCCACTAATGTTTTGCCAAGCACTGCCAGGTACAACGGGCACATGAGGAAGCTTCCCCTCTTTCAGTGAGCTGCCTCTCTAAGCAGAGTGTGGAGACACTGTGTTGAAGTGGTTTGTTACCATCGACTTCTCCTTCCCTCATTAGTACTTCTTGATACATCAGTTCAGTAATTTATATTTTTAAAGGTTTTTAAGGTCTTAGCTATTTATTAATAATTGTTTTTACCCATGCTATTTAATGTTTAGCTTCATTTCACAAAGAAACTGAGGCATGTACAGTTAAGTGACCTTGCCTAGCATAAGCTGTGGGAAGAGCAGCAGGGAGGCCAGATCAGTGGCAGTCTGCACACTCCCATAGGATGCAGGTCTCAAACTGCAACCCGCAAAAATCACCTCCTGGCAGTGCTTACTTTTCTGGTGCGATTTTTCATCTTGGGCTGACAGGGAAAGAGGGATTTCCTCACAGAGAGCGGGATGAGGCTCTTCTATCTCTTTATGAGGACAGCAGCAGTGAGCACCCACTCCCCAGTCACCCAGAAAAGTGCAGGCACAGTGATACATTTTGGATTATTTACTTTTGTGAAGTGTGTAAAGCCAAGTGATCAGCCCTGTGCTCTTCTTCCACATCTAATTCTTGGATGAGTAGTGCTGCTCAGATAGTGTCTTGGAATTAAAAAGTGCTGTGAAATTGAATAAAGTCCTTCACATCTCTGAGTTATCATTAAAGGCTCTCTGCATACTTGAACAAACTGTGTTCTGATAGTGGTTATGTTGAAGTCGTGCTACCAGCCATCACAAACAGAAAGGATGGAAGTTTTATTTTAAAACCTAAACTAAAGCTGGCATGCCTAGGTATCCATCTTCAGCAGCCAGCTTTTAGACCGAATCCAAGAGGTCTGGACTGTGGCCCAGCATTGCCTTGGTGCATAAAAGCATGATACATTCAGGCAAAAACACGTGGAGCTGAGTACTGAAGTACAAGGGAAGAATAAACACTACAGAGCCCTTTCTGTGGTTGAGGCTGTGGTAGTACTCCCAGATGAATGCTTGCCAGGCTGCTGTGTTTTAAAGTGGGAGTGCAGGGGTCCTGTTTGGGTTTAAGAGCTCTTCAGAGTTCTCCAGGGTGCAGCCTTGCCATTCCCTGGCCTTTCCAGTATGCTTCATTTATACATGCTGGCATTGCTTTGAGGCTAGAAGCATTGTAATGACATTAAGGAGAAGATGAAGAACACATTACTTTGGTTCCTTCTCTTGTATGATCATAGTTCACAAGCGTGCAGGCCTGCAAGTACCACGGGAACAGGGTTTCCTCTCTTGCAGAGCCAACTTTACATGGACAATGGCTGTTCTGCACTGGTGGGCGTGAGGTCTGCTCTGCCTTGGCAGGGAAGCAGCCTTAACTCCTGAGCATGTGATTGTTAGGTGAGCACAGGTCCCACATTGAGCAGCACTCAGTGGTTGGTCTGATGAAAATATTTCATGAAAAAATCCGGAAATATGTAGGCTAGCAGGCTACTGGGGCAGTGCAGTGGAAAGGGGTTGGAGGCAGAAAGGCAGGGATGGAGCAGTGGAAAACATGGACACATCCATGCACATGGACAGTGCAGCCATGGTAGGGGTTTGGGCAGACCAAGCTGAACAGGTGTGACGGTTTACTGAGTAAGACTCAGTACATGACAGTTGTGCTGCAGGGTAGCAGCCTCTAACTTCACAACACAGTGAGCTTAACAAAAGGCAATCCTAGTGCTCAGGTCAGGTCTTCTTGTGAGAAAGGTATGAAAATGAGCCTCTGATTAGCAGCTCTAGTGCCAGTGCACCTAGGTGCAAGCAAATCCCCATCACCGTGTCTCTGCCAGAAGAGCAGGAACATCTGGACTTCCCAGTTAGCTGTCTGCCTCTGCAAAGCCAAGCAGAGTGACCCCACACCTGGCTGACTTCAGTGAGTCTTGCTGCACTCAGGACTCAGTAGCATGAAAGGGAATACAGTTGACAGGTAGCTAGCTGTGCTCCAAGCAACCTGGAGCAGCCCTCAAGTGTTCAGTTTTATGCTTGAGGATCCTCTGATTTTCATTTTTTCAGTAAGTAGCAAGTAAACAGAAACTTTGCTCTGTGTTGCTGCAGAGCAAAGCCAAAGCTGTTTCCAAATCTCAACTGGCTACATGCAGCTGGGAGAACCGGTGGCCCTGCAGACTAACCCCTGCTTACATAATTTTAAAATTTGGAATTGTCCCCCTGAGGCAAATAAAAGGATATTTAATAAATAGATAACAAAAATATCAAAGGGGGAATTTTAAAGGGCATTTAGGAGCCTGAGATGGACATAGGGATGTAAACAATTTTGGAAAATCTGCCTTCTAAGCCTTAGCAACAGCAGACAGAGCTGCCCCAGACCAGCATGCTACCCCCTGAAGCTGTCTGTTTCTCCAGAGCCATAGGATATTTTGGGCAAGAAGCCTCCTCTGGGAACTTGAATATGTTCATGCCAGGATCTGTAAAGTCATGCCCAGCTCCACTCCAGGGGCCTTGCAAGCCAAATAAGAGATGGCGACACACAGCAGGCTGGGAGTGCAAGGTGACAGCCTAACAGATGATTGATGTTCTCCAGCCTTGGTGTGGGGAACAAAAAGCCAGTTCTAGATGATTTTTCGTAGTAAACCTGTGACAATGTTATTTTTTTTTTTAAACAGAGCTGAAGCAAATACAAACCTCTGGCACTTGCCAGCATCCTAATGTGTCTTATGAGGAGAAGGGAAAGCATATGGCTGCAGCCTCCACGGAGCTATTGGTGTGACTTGTGAGAGAAGCCTGGGAGCATAGACTGGCTATAAATGGATTTAGACATAGTCAGGGTTGGGGATGATGAAAAAGATACCAGAGCTGAGATGCCTGGGACTGGTCCTATCTAAAATCTGTGATGGTGGAGGCAGGGTCAGATATACTTCAGGTACAAATCTTTTTTTTTCTCTCAAAGACGTAACAGCCACAATCATCAACAGAGGCATTCCAATCTGCCTATAACACCAAACTATTTATACCATAATGTTTCTTCCTTTAAGATCCCAGCACTCACACAATTGATCTATTCAGGCTTCATCCCCACACAAAGCAAAAAACCCCAGTATATCCCTTACCAAAAAACAAACCACCTACCGCTACAGCTGTGGTATGGGACCAAAGAACAGGGCTTTATATGTCTGTCATTGAAACCCACCAGTTTTGTTCTGCCTTGAGAGAAGACAGCAAAAGGGCCATCGTATCTTGGTCTTCAGCTGTCCAGTGGAGGGTACAGAAAAGCAGGGTCAGATTCTTCTCAGAGAAGAACAGTGAAAGGACAAGAGGCAACAGACAAGAGGTGAAGCATTAGGAATTCCAGTTAGACACAAGGAAAAACACTTTACACCATGAGGGTGGGCAGACCTGGAAGAGGCTGCCCAAAAAGGCCATGGCTCTCCATCCATAGCTCAGTGGGACATAGTCCTCAGCAACCTGGCCTAACAGGACCATCTCTGACCAGGGGCTGGCCCAGATGACCTCCAGAGGTCCCTTCCAACCTGAATTACTCTGTAATTCTTTGAATACCACCTGCCACTCACTACAGCACCCACCCTGAGAAATACCATTACAGCATACATTTTATTTATTATACTTACAAAAAAGCAAGTATAAATCTCAATGAAGGAAACACAAGCTTATGCTACAGCAACAATGGTATTACACACCACCAGAAACCAGGACCACATGTGATCACACTGCATGTGGCCATACAGATTGAGGCTGTTTCTACTAATAGGGAATAGGAGCAATAATCTGCACACCTCTTGTCCAGAGAAGTGCTTGTCACCCCACCAGACCAAACAGGTACAGTGAGGGTACACAGGTGTTGGGGTTTGGGACAGGACATAGCAGTAGTATAGGGATGTGTAAGATTGTGAGCAGAAGTGTTTTCTCCTTTATATTTGATGAGGATTCCTTCATCTTTGTAGGGTTGGGTGCCCTACAGGAAAGTGGCTTGCCTGAGACTCCTCCCAGCACTCCAGGTGGGATACATTTCAGTGAAGCTGCGTTTTTCTGTTAGGTCAAGAACCTAAGTAAGGTCTCTAGAGTCCCTTTGTGGTCTAAGGCAGAAGAGACAGGTTCAGAAGACAATCCATCCCATTAACTTGAAATGCCTCTCTTACAACAACATTCATTTGGCTGACTAAATTATGGGAATATGGAATGAGATCAATCACGACCTAGAGGCACCTACTCATTCCCCTTGGCCAGGATGAGGTATAAAACACAAGGTGAGAGGTGAGTGTTGCCATTATGTGAGTAACGTGAGTGTTGCTTTAAGGTGCTGGGGATTAACCTCAACCCAAGGGATGCCCGAGAGTGGTACGGGGCCCACATCAGGGATGCCTTCTCCATTGGCTCCTTGCGCTGCCAGATCAGGGGACAGGAAGCCCTCTGCTTCAGCTGAACAGCTGCTCCTTAGGGTGCCCAAGGGTCAGTGCAAGGAAGGAAATGTAACATCTTTCCTAGGCATTTCTTGGGCTTTGGTGTTCCCTGAAGAGGGATTAGGTTATTCCTAGAAGTGGGCAGGCAGGAAGAGAGAAGAAAAAAATGACTTCCTCAAGGTCACCAGTGGTGCAGTGGGCAGAGCTGGGAAGAGGAAGACATTATCCTTCTCCTGTTGCCCCCTCTAACAGCTGCCAGCTCATGCTCAGATGATGGGGGCTGCAGACACAGTTTCAGACCCCTGCTTCTGAGATGAGTTCACTTGCAGGCCAGGTGCTTATATCCTTGTATCAGCACCAATCTCAGAGTTTCTTTCTAAGCTTGCTTTAACGCTGTTCTTCTGTCCAACAGCCTTCAGTTCATCCATTCTCTCGTCAGGAGAAAGTCTTTTGGGGCAAGCAGGGAGATAGCGAAACCAAGAAACGTTGCAGTATTTGGTGCCTATGCCAAAGGGAAGATCATAGACCTTGGAAACGAGCTGAGAGCTCTCCATCCCTCCCTCGTGTGTTTGCTTCCACGCCAGGAGCCCTCGCTCCTCCTGTGTTCCTGCAACAGCAAAAGTGAGATTGTTGTGCTTAAAACAGCAGGTGTTCGAGCATAGGGCTGCTTTGTGCACCTCACACCCACTGCTCAAATCCCAGCAGACCCAGCACAAAATACAAATCCCTTCTACTTAAACCCTTCTAGCTCCAAAGATCTTTACAAATATTCGCTGATGAGCTTCCAGACAATACCCCTTTTCCTGCAACAGCTTCCAGATAAGCAGTCTTCTCCACTGCTTTCCATGGGAATCATGTATACCAAGACAAGTTTTCACCTGCCATGGGGGATCCAAGAACTGTTCAGAGAGGAGGTTCATACAGTACTGGGAAAGCAAGGCTGGATGTTAACTGCCCAGACACTTCAGAGTGCATTTAGCTAGTAATTACTAGTCAGCCACAGGTATTTACCCTAGCCAAAGGAATTCCTAAGTGCCTGTAACTGCTGTGGCAGCCAAGTCCCTCTTGGGAAAGGGAGTGAGCACACCTGTAAATTCTGCCCAGAGGAGCTGAAGATTGAAGGCTACGAGGAAATTAATGAGCCAAAGGGAGACTGGCTTTCCGAGAAGCCTCAGACAGTAACAGAATCTGGTTAACAGAGTGTTCCTCCTTCCTGCTCTTTTCCTGTAGCAGAAAGGAGGGTTTTCTCTCGTATTCTTATGCCCTCCCTCCCCACGCTCAGTGAAAATCCAAGGCTCTTTGCTGCCTGTGAGGGCCAGCTGCAGGTGGCCTGTCTTTGGTCACCAGCCTTTCCTACTGCTTTCCACTGCTGTGGCTTTAGTTCAGCCTCAGTTTTAGCAGCTCCCATAAGGAGGCACATGTTGGCTCCTTCCACTTCTTATAGCTGCTTTCCTCTCTCCTTTTAACTAGCAACATGGTTCTAGGCTGGCATTTTCCCTGAAAGACATATTTGCCAAATGAACCTTTTCCTCAGACTGGGTTGTTCCTGACAAATTATTTAATTTTTAATAAGCTGCTGTTTTCCAGCCAGAGACCATTTCAGTGATGTCTCCTGTTCCTCACCCCTCTCTGGGACGAGTGCAGTCACACGGTGTTTCATGGCTGCTAGCACAACTCCTATCCGTAGAACAGGAGTCATGAAGACAAAAAATGCCAGAGAACAAACCCCAGGACAGGCATAAACTAGCAGCTCATTTCAGCAAATCCTACCTGGAATGGTGTTATCCAGGATAAAGCCCAGAAGTCCACCCACAAACATGCCAGTGGTGAGAAGCACCAGGATCACTTGGTCAAGCTGGATGATTCCTAGCAGAAAAATAAAGCTTCAGACAGTGGTGCAGGGAGACAAATGTTTTACCATGTTCCCAACAGTTCTCTACAGGAGCACGAGCTTCAGTTCCCAAAGAAATATGAGTATATTTAGCATGGGATTTCACCACAAGTTCATCAGGTGTGATGCTTCCCCTTGAGGGCTAAGGGCCACGAGCAAAGCCCAGTGGCACTGAGCATCTGATAGACCATCTGTAGAACGTATGGTTTGTGGGCCCAGCTCTTTAATCAGCCCACCCAGCACACCACATAGACTTTAAGAGAGGACACTCTGGCCTTTGTGATGAAGATATTAGTCACACAAGACACAGTGAAGGGCCAGCTGCTGGAGAACTGGAAATTTCAATAAAGTGAACTTGATGGAATTTAGTAGAGGAGTATGCTCTTGCGTTTTGAAAGTACAGCATTTTATTGTGTATGAACACATAAGAAAGCCTCATTCATCAAGAACCTTAACCAAGATTCAGCCCTGAAGTATTCTCTTGCCCCGTCCCAGGAATGTGTCCCAGGGAAGTGCTCCGCAATCCTTAGCCCAAGAGGAATCTGCTGAGGTGCAGTCACTGACCGAAAGCAGAGATTTCTGCACCAGAGCTGTGCATCAGAGCAAAAGGCAAAACCAGCCCTCACAGAAATGAACAAGCAACAGTCAAAGCACAGGTTTCAGCATTTTATCAGGAAAAACTATTTTAAAAGACTTCTCTGGATCAGCCTTTCCTTAAGTTTTATGCTACAGAAAATTCTTCTGATGTCACTTCTTACCGGTTTCCAGGAGCGTACTATTTTTGTTTGCCCAGTTGGGAATTGTGAGGCCAGCAAACACAGAAAATCCAAAGATAAAGATGTTTCTTGAGGAGTTCATATCTGTGTACTATACGGAGAAATTCCATACATTACATGTATAAAATTGTGGATTACTTTTGTGTTCATGAGACATGGTGGGATGCAAGCACAGCAATCAGGAGTGGACCCAGCTCTGGTGCTGCTGGGGCATTTGTGATCCTGCAGTCCCCAGTGCCAGCCAGCCCTGCCCTAACCAGGGAGCCCTCTGTGATTTAGCCCCTCTGGGTACAGCCCCTTATCTTTATCTGAGGAATTGCCAACATAAATGTTTACATTTGCTGTAGTGTGCTAACAGCTGACATAGTCTGACAATCTGACTTGAGACTGGGGGTCCTGTGTGCAGTTTTGGGCACCACAATATAAGATATAAAGCTATTAGAGAGTGTCCAAAGGAGGGCCACGAGGATGGTGAAGGGTCTGGAGGGGAAGCCATATGAGGAGCAGCTGAGGTCACTTGGCCTGGAGAAGAGGAGACTGAGGGGAGACCTCACTGCAGTCTGCAGCCTCCTCATGAGGGGAAGAGGAGAGGCAAGTACTGATCTCTTCACTCTCATGACCTGTGACAGCAAATGGCATGAAGCTGTGTCAGAGGAGGTTTAGGTTGGATATTAGGTAAAAGGTTCTTCACCCAGAGGGTATTTGGGCACTGGAACAGGCTCCCCAGGGAAGTGGTCACAGCACCAGCCTGACAGAGTTCAAGAAGTGTTTGAACAATGTTCTCAGGCACATGGTGTGACTCTTGGGGTGTCCTGCTCAGGGCCAGGAGTTGGACTCGATGGTCCCAATGGGTCCCTTCCAACTCAGCTTATTCTGTGATTCTCTGTTTCAATGAAATTAAGTCCCCTTCAGCAGGGATGGAACAGTGCTCACACAGTTGTTACCTGTAAATTGGAAATCCCCACTGCCGTGATAACTCCGAACATCACAAGGAACATGCCTCCAATCACAGGGATGGGAATGCTGGCAAGCATTGCCCCAACTTTCCCGAAGACGCCGCTCAGGAGCATGGCACAGGCACCAGTAACGATCACCACTCGACTCCCTACCTGGGGCAAGAGGAAGAGGAGGCAGTCACGCACCGACCGGCGGAGAAAGGCGAGGGGTGGCAGGCTCCAGCGCCAACCTGTCAGGCAGGGGTTGCGGCTCTGGCCCTAGCACTCCATGGCATGTTCGTTCAGGAACAGGTTTGGATACAGCCGCTGGTGAGCTGGGATGCTGACACTGAATGGGAAGCATCAGTATTTGTGCACCATAAATATTTATCATGAAAGGTACTCTGAGAGCACCACACCTATTTACTCAGTGTTATCCTCTCTCCTACTGTTGACAGGACTTCAACAGTTTGCTATTAAACTGAAATAAAAAGGTTAAATTAAGAGCATGGTAATCCCCACTTGTTCTTGCTCTAGCCTAGAAATATCTTGGCATATATACAAGCCTGGCACTGCAACCCCCCAGTCAATTCACTGGACAATCCTTCCACCAGGGTTTGGATTGTCATCTAAAAGTGGCCTTCAATGAGGTGTCCCACAATGATCCCTCCATTCCCTGGAGACCAAGATTTCGGAGACCAGAGCTGGCTGGCTGCTCCATCCTGAGCTCTGCAATCTGATAGATCCTTTCTTTGGTCAAGAAATAAGAAGTGAGGAAGTCTCTTGGTCTGTCCCTATCTCATCACACACCTAACTTCAGTAAAACAATTTTTTTCTCATTTTTTCCCCTAGGAAGAGTCGGGTTGGCCTTTTCTTGGTTGAGCACTACAACAAAGATGGGACGAAGCACCAAGCCATGCCCTTCATTCAGATCTGTTAGAGCATATGAAGAGGAAAGAAAAAGAGCATCTGCCAAACAAAGGGTTGAAAGAGACATATGGAAAGTGAAAAGAAAAGCAGCAATATTTTTTAAACTTCCAATTCAAGATATGTCTTGCCCACACCAAAACTTAGACTAAAGAATCATGCTAAACGTACAACATTTGTGTCAGGGAAACTCTGTAATCCTCTGCAAACATTTTATAATTCAATCAAATATTTTAATCCCTCCCTTTAAATATTTGAAGACTGTCTAATTACAGGATGGGGTTTTTGTGAATGCTTTCAACAAAAACATTCTCAGTAACTAGCAGTGTCTCTTTTTAAGTATTTCTTAAACATGTCCCTTTAAAATATTTTAAGTCTTTCTTGATTGTGAAAGATAAATTTAAAAGACTTTGTCTGGAGTTTCAAAATAAAATCATGCATTGCCTTCCGGTGGGCTTTTTATATTCTTTGGCTTAAAACCTTGGCTTAAAACAACAGATCTATTTGTTCCAGGATTAGAACAAAGATTCAGATGCTCAATTTGCTAAAATGTTGAATTACCATGTATATGGAGTTGGCCTTAAAGGTAAAAAGACCTAATCCAGTGATAGCACTGTGACCATATTCTGCTAAAGCCACTAGTTTAGAGTTTGTTTCAATTATGTCAGGAAAACAATAAAATCAGTTCTCCTTAAGGCTGAAGAAACTGCAGGGTTCCCCACAATATGTGGTGACTCTGAGGCCTTTACCTCTCTTTGAAATCCTCCTTTTCTTGGAAAGGAGTGCTCAGTACTGGCATACTGGGCCTGATCAAGCAGTTTAAATATTGGTGCCTGGTGCCATGTAAGATCTTGGCAGCTTCTAGCAGCTTCTCCTTGCCTTATCTGTCAGCCCCTCCATGTATCTGAGATCTCCAAAGACTTCTCAAGTAGTGCTGGACATCTCTGTTTAAGTAGAGGAAACAAGTCCCTTGTGTTTCCATTTGTTATGGAAAACTTTATGTAAAAAAAGAAATTAAATCTGCCTTGTGCTCTCAGCATCCCCATCTGTCCCAACCAGAGTGTTTACACTGATTTAAATTGACTGAGATGACACCGTATTTTCAGCTCTTTTAAGTGTGGACAGAGTGAGCAGAGGTGGGATCCAAGGGAAATATCTCTCCTGAATCAGCAAGGATGGCATGTCCGCCTGGAGGACTTAGCCTACATTGTGAGAATACACGTCCTATAATCTGGTCATTGTGAATCTGGGCAGCATCCCATGCATACAATGCATTACACATCAGGAAAGACTTGGCTCAGGTAGATGGTTAGAATGCACAGACTTCCTAGTGACAAGGTACAAGTGTCACTGGTGACAGGCTAAACTGGACTCCATGCAGGCATCCAGACAGCCCTTGGTGCTCGAGGAAACCACCTCAGTCAAACACTAACACCACAATCTGTGAAAAATGGTTATTGTGAGTGAGGTTTATAAAATCCAGTGAAATAAGCAATATTATAGAGTGGAAGATGTAAGTTAAATTCTACATTTATTTACTGACTCACAGCTCTTCTGGCACGACATTGCTTATTTGGCAATGATTTGAAAATGTTGTCCAGTTAGCAGCTAGATGTCTATCAGCCTATCCTCTGGCTGCAAAGCTTAGTGAAAAATCCATGATCTGATTTTCAAGCTTATCTCTGGAAATTTCTTTCCCTTACAAGAGCAATTAATATACTTGAGGGACTCACAAAACTTTATAGAGACATAAAAACACAAACCTTTGCTATCACATTTTATAACTCCAAAGAAATAGTCTACCTTTCACATGATTGACATTCTTGGGTTATAAAAGTTGTGGAATTTGAAGCCCTATTAAATATTCTCCCTTTCCCTTTCTCTCCTCTCCCTCTCCCCTCCTGTCCAGATGTAGCATGCTCTCTTCAGCCTCACCTAGGCCAGGTGCCACGAGTGATTGCACTAATTCCCTATGCAGACCAGATGCAGAGAAAGGGAAGCATTGCCCACCTCCGTTAAGTCATTCGTAGTGCTGTTGAGCTAGTCACCGGTGTGCCAGGGCACAATTTCCCAGCGTGCCTTTTGGGAGGTGGGCTAAGATCACTCTCAGGTCCAGCACACACTCATGTGCACCACTGTCCTGTACACACACCACCACAGCCACCCCGCTGCAGCGAGGCTCACCTTGGTGATGCCCAGGGCCCCCACATTCTCGCTGTAGGATGTGGTGCCGCTGCCCGTGCCCCAGGCCCCAGCCAGGAGGCAGCCGATGCCCTCCACCCCGATCCCGCGGCTGATGGCATGCTTGGGCGGCGGCGGGGCCCCGCACAGGCGGGCACAGGCGTAGTAGTCTCCCACGGACTCCAGCATGGAGGAAATCACCCCGGCTAAGATGCCGAAGATCCCGGCCAGGCTCACCGTTGGCGTTCCCCACTGGCCTGCAAGTAAAGAGCTCGGTTCAGGCAGGTGGGGCGCTTTTGCTCTGAATCTGCCGCGGGGGAAGAAGAACAGCAGGAATGCCCGTGGGTGTTTGCCTGATTTTTGACTTTTCATCTGCCCCTGGTAGTCATAAGTGGAGGTGCAAGCAGGAGCAGGCAGGATGGGGAAGGGGAGGCAGTGGTACCTGGGTAAGGCAGCCGAAACCAGGGAGCCTGGGACAGAACGTCCCCACGGGTGTCTGTCCGGGCCAGGTGGCCGTAGGCAGTGGGGGCCGCAGGGAGGACGCTGGTCACTGTCAGCACGTAGCAGAGCAGCCAGCTCAGGGACAGCCCCAGCAGCACCTGCCCATCACAAGCACCAGTGGGGTCTGGTTAGGGTAAGGCTGCGTCTTCAGCACGGCTGGGGTGGACAAGGTGTCTCCCTGCCCGACCCTTTTCCCTGCACACGGAACGGAGGCAAAGAGGCAGCAGGGGCTCCTGGTGGCCCTCCCTTCTTCTCTCCCTCCCTCCCAATGATCAGGGCCATGGGGAGCTTTTTCCCCTTTGCCCCTTGCCACTCAGGCTCAGCTGGGAAGTGCTAACTCATATGGACACGAGTGGAAGGAGCCCAGGCAGCCCGGGGTAGGTGAGGCCAGTCCCTCTGTCACAATCCCCCAATATCCAGGAACCCCAACGTACCGGGAAGATCTGGAAGAGGTAGATTGGAGAGAAGTGGAACTTCTTGCCTCTCTGGTAAGATGGCAGTGGCACAGCGACATTTTTCAGGTACTGAGAGAACAAAACTATGAAAAAAATAGTCCTAGAAAGAGGGAAAATGAGACCATAAACAAAGTGGGTGCCCAGCTGCCCCACCTGTCCCCACATTAAATGAAGACCTGCTACCCAAGAACCCAGGACTCCAGAGGACCCATAAAAAGAGGCTCTCAGCAGCAGAGGGTGGATCCCTACTTCACCAAGCCAGAGGTGGAACAAGCTTTCCATCATAATCTACTGATAGCTCCTGCACATTTGCAATTATCTCTTTTCTCCTTATTATTTCAAGACTGACACCCCAGGTAGTGCATCAATAAGTATGACACAGTTGCAGAAAGGTTAAAAATTACTCTGAAGTAAAAGAAAGACCTGACAGACATGCAAGGTCCAGGTCCTGCCTGTGTAATTCAGATATACTAGAAATACAGGATTTATTGTTTCCTGATTTTAGGTTTACCTATGCTGCTTTTCAAGGGGCAAAAAGCTCCTGTGACACAGAGTAAAAGAAGAGGATTTGGTTTGTCTGCGCAAATCCCTGTTTTGAAGGAAAAAAACATGGTGGGACTGTGGGGCTTCACGTGGTGCCCACAGAGCCCTCCCAGCCAGCTGAGAAGGGGAGAGCACAGCCCTGTGTCTGTGAGGGCTGCATGACAGAGGGGTCCTCCAAGGCAATGGTGCTTCCGTGTGCCCCCAGCAGCACCTGGGGCTCGTGCTGGTGGAAGTAACTGCAGGTGCAGCTCCTCTCCCATCCCTTGTGTAGGTCACATCTGTGAACAGCAGCGTAAAGAGCTCGACTCACAGCCTGCCCCCCATGCCTTTCACCCAGAAAGGCTAACCAGATGAAGCTGGAGGCTACCACATGTGGAGAGAGGGCAGGGACTGGGCATCCCACTTCAGTTGCTGAGCTGGTAGAAGACCATGGACATTTCCAGTGTTAGCCAGGCCTCTGAAGGGCTCCTCATTATTTTATAACAAATCTAAATTTTATACATTGAGTGAATTAATCTGGATAGGATTTGGTGAGAAATCAGTTGCACCAGCTGAAGTGCACTGACAGTGTATGGAAAACTGGTAGTTTTCCACATGTGAGAAGGTGATGAACTGTAGGTGCGATATTCAGGGATAGGCAGAATTCCAACAGTGCAAAGAAAATGCTATCCTCAGTTCTCTGCAAAGACACTCCACAACATACAGCCAGAGGTTATCTATCCATCAGAATTCAAGGCACTGGATGACTGGAGGCAGAAAGTCTGAGGGGGAACTGGTTCCCATTTGTGGTTTCTAATGCTACAGAGCCCAGACAGACTGTGTGAGCGCACATTTTGTGCATTTGCATGAACAAAGGTGCTCAGCAGCCTTACGACTCACTGCAGAACCCTCATCTGGTCTCAGGGAGGTGTCACTGCTTATTATTCAGGTTGCCTGACACATTCTAGTAACAAACTCTATTTTCAGTTGCTTATAGTTCTACCTACCTTTACCCATTCAGGATGAAAATTTCCATGGAAAACGTCTGCCTCAGGCCAAATATTTTTGGAAAAATATATATCAAATCTATTTCAAAGAGTGATGTTCAGGAAATAGACATAGCATATAGCCTGCATTGAAAACGTCATTTTGCCTTGAGCGGTAACAAGATCTCCTTATGACCTGGAGCAGAAATTTGAGATTTAGTAGAACTCGTTCTTTGGGGCAAAGGATGTTGACGTTTCTCACAAAAATCTGCTCAGGTATGCTCAGTCTGTAACAATGACTCCAGGTCCCAAGCAGTCAGCAGAAACATCTCAGGCTTTTGCATTTGCAGACCACAAAGATTCTGAGTATGTCCAGGCCTTGCCCAGTGATTCACTGTATGTGCACCATCACCATGGAGTAAGTCACCACACACTAGAGAAGTTTTTTGTGGCAACAGTGGGGATCTTCCATCACGAGAGCTCTGGGATGTGGTGGGGCTGAACAGCAGGCCTGAGACCACATGGCTTATGTCTTCCTCTTTCTCCATCCCTGCACTCCCTCTTTCACTAATGACACCCATGGAGTATGGAGAAGGCAGCAAGAGAGGACACATCTGGGATGGCTCAGGCTGGGGCTAAGGTGTCTGAGTCAGGAAAGAAAGGACTGGGATAATCATGGGTAGAAGATGGGACAGAAATGAACAGGACAGAAAGGGTGACTTGGGCTGAGAGCAGGGACACAGGACCCCACTAATGGAGTGGCAAAGAGCCAAGCAGTGAGTCTGAGGTTAGGAGCTAGTGGCTGGAGAAGAGCAGCAGAGAAAGGAGATAGTCCAGGCAAGGACATATAGTTTGAAGAGGAAAATTCACACTGGCTAAGCAAAGGAGTTAGGACAAATCACCAGAGCTGGAGAACAGGACAACAAGCCAGGGATATGATGGGAGAAAAAATGGTGAAAAGACAGCTGGGTTTTGAGCAGGGTTTGGAATCATATGAGGTGCTGGTGGAAGAGACCAGCTAGGTGAGGAACTGGGGGTGGAAAAGAGAGGTGGCTTTTGGGGTCTGGGAGGGCAGGTGCAGGGAGGAGAAGAGACCGGGAGAGAAGTGTACTGGAGCATGTCCTCCCAATAACGTGCTGTCTTCCAAGGGCTACAGTCACACCTGTGTCCCGAGTCTCCAAAATCAGCTCTGAAAGCACCAGCAAATAATGGGAGCCCATAGAGAGGTTAACAACCTATTCCTGTTGCGTGCTATCCCGTGCTGAAGTCTACATTAGGGAGCTGAAGGTGCCAAGTCTGCAAGACAACCATGCAGTGGCATTTCTCCTTTTTTAATTCATTTCTGAAATACAAAGGAAATTCTGCTGCAGTCTACACTCATGCACAAGGGCAGGCACACAAATGTCCCTGAAAGACTACTCACTGCTGCAAAGCTACATATGCAAATAGACCTTTCCAGAACCCCCCAGGCCCTCTCTGGAGAGAGCAATTCCTCCTACTCATGTGAAGACAATATATAAAGCACCAGCAATTTCAGCATAGAATACCTAACTCTGAGTACTCAACTTTGTCATTTTAGGAATGTCTTTTCAACCTAAATAATGGGTGTGTAAGATGCTGAGTGTAGACAACTGTGACAGAGACTGCACACATGGGAATGGCTTGTATCTCTACTGACCTGTGAACTTTGGATTTTCACAAAAATCAGGGGTTTTAACTCATTTTTGTGTTTTGCTTTGTTGCTGAGGGCTTTAGCCTTCTGAGGGTTAGAGGAGAATGACTATGTCACGTGGCTGCCTTGCACAAGCCTGTCACATCAGTGCTCAACAAATAAACCCTGAACCCAGGGGAACTCTGCTGCAGATTGTGACACTTGGTTTCCTATTAGAGGCAGGTGATTTGTGTACTCTCAGCTTTCCCACAGAGATGGGAAAGAGATGTGAGACTTACATGAATGCTATGCCCCAGTGCTGCCCAGCCATATCCCCGGCCGACTCAAACAGAGGTAGTGCAACCAAGGTGATGGTGGGGGCAATCGTCAGGGGGCCAATGAACCTCATCAGAAATCCAATCAGGCCAGAAAATCCAACGAAGATTTGAAAGCAAGAAGCTACAATGATAGTTCCTTGCACCTGGAAAAATGGAGGATGAAAACAGAGGTTGGAAGGAGCTCCAGCTGCTGAGCCTTTTCTTCATGTCAGTGCAAATCCAGCGTGAGAGACAGGCTCAATCTCCAGTGACAGACTGGCATAGAGGCCTCCTGCTGACAACAGTAAAACCTGGCTGAGAATTACATGTGGGAAGGACCACCAAAGCAGCAGTACAGCAACTCCCCCTTTGGCTGATGGATTTAGTCCTCACCAGGGCTAATTTTGTTCCAGAGATCACCTCCTCCCTGTCCTCTTGGACCACTCAAGCATTCATCCCCTGCCCTGCACTTTCCTGCCTGCTCCCCCAAGGCAGGGGAAAAGCTCTTGCCCTGAAAACAGGAGCAGGGCCATGGTCTCTACTGATCCCCCTTTTGGGAAGGGCTTGGGTCCCTTCAGCACACTGGTGGGGCAAGTGACTCATTACAGCCTCTTTTTTTCCCCGAGTATCAGTTTCACTCCGGGAACACATTTATCACCCTGAACTTCCCCGCGTTTGACAATCACTGTCAAGGAGCCAGCAGTTACATTCTGAAATGCTGCTCGCTTCAGTGTCAGCTTCAGGCAGGGGTGAGGCTGCTCTCTGCCTTCTCAGATTTGGTGATAAGCCCAGGCTGGGACATCTGTGGTGCTGAGCACCTTCCTTCCCGCAGCTCCAAAAGGAAGAGAAACACAGGGGCTGGGTGAATGGCCCAGGCTGAAAGGAGATGTCAGCAGTGCCCTTGTGATAGATTTATGTGTATCAGCAGAGAGCAGCCTGTGCTGCACAGCAAATCCTTGGTGAGCTGTCAACACTTCCCAAGTGGTTTGGAAAGCACACCAACAAATGGATCAACAGAGGCTAATTTAGTCATTTGCTCTGATAAAGGCAATCAATGTAGAATAAGGCGGTGAGATCCCTGATCTTTCCTCCTCCCTTCTGATTACCTAAGAATACCCTTTTCTTTAATATTTACAGTAGGTTTTGCCTTGCTTTTTTTTTACTAGGTTTCCTGTGCTTAAACAGGGTTCTTTCCTCGAAAATATTTTCCCTCTCTTGCTTCTTCAAGGCTAACCATGCTTTATGGAGACGGGATCTGAGTGGACCAGTGGAGACTTTGCAGGGACCATAAATCACACGAGGAGGTCTGCATGTCCCCTGTTCAGCAGCAATGAAGCACCTGCTTTTTTGTTAGAGAATAGATGCTTAGGAAGCTGCAACAGCATGAGGGCCAAGGTTCATTGGGAATAGAAGTTTCTCTAGCTGTGGTGGTCATGGCACTTTACTGAAAGCAAACAGCCCTGATACAGAGCAGGTGCCACTGAAAATGTAATATACCTCTCGCATCCGTGTCTGCCAGACTTGGATGAATTCTGGTGAAGAGGCGTTCACCAGGGTGGCATTCTGTGTCCAGGCAGGGCACTTCCAAGTGGGGAGAGACAACATTGCCAAGGTGGGCGTCAGGAATGTGAAAGTCCCTCCTTGAATAATAGGCAGCCTGGAGGGAGAGCAGAGGGGGAAAATGACAAGTGTGAATGATAGAAACTCAGCTCCATAGGGGTGAGAGAAAGGAAAGTGAAATAAATTTTAAAATGAGTCTGCCATGGCCTCTGACAGTATCTTGTGAAATGTTGTGGCAGGTCACCATCACTGACCATGGGTAGGAATTGCTGCCCATTGCATGCAAGAGCAATGACATGGGGGAAGAGCTGAGGTTCAAATACCAGCAAAGGAGGGGCACATTGGTGCTACAGTCCAACCCTGCTACCCTTTGTTAAGGAAAAAGTAGTCCCCCTAATGGTTGATGAGACCACAGACCTGCACAGAGTAGAACAACCAAAGGAAAAATCCGGAGGAGGTAAAAAGACCAAGGAAGAAAGATGGTGAGACACTGAAGAAAAGCTCAGCGTCAATCTTGCCAGTATCCAGTTGCTTCCTCTGTCCCCTTTGGCTGTTTCAGTTTTCTTCACAACCTGCTCATGAATACAAGGACATGCACTAACTACTCTCCATGTCACAATGATCCTGTCTGAGGTTGATAGAAAATGTGACTTGGCTTTTCATACACCGGGTTTTAATGCCAATTCCTTTTCTGCATTTCCACTGAAACTAGAAAGGAAACCTGCATGGAGGGGTCTATGGGCACTGACTAGGTGAGATCATGGCTCTCCCCCCACACCATGTCTCCTGGCTTAGAGTATCTCTCCCCTGGGAATCCCTCAGGCTGGCAAGGAGCTTGCATCTCCAGAGGAGCTCAGCACTGGGTTCATGCAGAGATTTATACAGCAAAGCAATGCTCCTTTGAGCTACACCAGCCTCTTCTCTTTCCATGCACAAAGAAATGAAGACAGAGACCTAAAAGGCCTGACTGGCTCCTCAAAGCCCCACACAGTTAAGCCCCCATTGCAGTCCAAGTTTTTTTAATCATTCCTCTAGTGTGCTTGAAAAATCCTAAGCTGCCTGAGGGTTAGCGCAGTAGTCCTGAAACAGCCAAGGGAAACCTCCAAGGTGCCTGTTTCCTTCCTTTAAGAAGCACCCCTAGGAGGAACCCCCAAAGCAACCTCTCCTTGTGCCAGGAGCTCTCATGGCACCTGCTCAGAAAAGCCATGGGACAGCAACTGGCAGTTCAGGTGAGTGCTTTTGCACAGCTTTCCCTGAAACAGAGTCATTTCTACCATTCTTGCAAACAAGAGATGGCATAGCTGTAACAGCACCATGTCTCTGTCACCTAAAACAAATATTTATACCCGTCATGCACAACTGAAGCACTGTCAAAGCTTTGAAACAATTTTGCTGGGCAAGGCACAAAAAACAAACAAAAAGAAACAGAGAAGGCTCAGGGTCATGACTTAGAATCTAACAGTAGATTTATAGTTCCTGCTGTGTTGGTCCTTAAGCTATTTCACAGCCAGTGTTGGCATGGGTAGGCTCAGAGGAAAATGGGCTGCCAAGGTGATGCTTATGGGGCACACTGAACTCTTTTCTGTGGGGTTTGCAAGAGGGAAAGCTGCAGAATTAGGGAAGGCAATATTATGTTTTGATAACCAGTACATGATGTCCAAGCATTTACTAAGCAGAGCTCACCATAATGGCAAGTGACCTGTGTCTCCCCTCAGGAGCCTCCGATAGTGTCTCCGGTGACTGTCTGGGACCCATTGCTGCTTTTCCATGCTGTGTAACATGACTGAGCTGCAGGCTGCAGTGGGTCAGCTTTTCATTTGGCTATTGCTTCATTAATGTCCTCATGCCTTATAGCTGGAGTCAGCAACAAGGCAATTGCACCCTCAGCACGGCAAAAGCCGTTCAAGTTTATCCCATGGGAACAACTCCTTACCATTTCATTTGATCTGTTGTACCTCAATTAGCTATTCAGCCATGGGAGAGAGAGGCTCCCTGCTACTCTTTCATCCTCAGCTAACAGAGAGCAGAGGACATCACAGCTCTCAGGAATTCACCAAGGCATTTGGAGGGTGCCTGGGAAAACCCAGAACTCCCGAATTGTGCCAGCAGCAATAGTCATGCACCCCAGCCTGAATTTAGCTGAAGAACCAGTTTCTCTGTTTTCTGTGGTCAGGGCGCCCCTCCTTCCTCCACTAATCCTGTAACAATGTCGAAAGGGAGCACCCTCCAGGAAGTTTGTCTACAGACACTTCTTCAGACAAAGAGAGATAGAAAAGTTTCAGTAGTGAATGAGGCAGGAGGAGTAAAACCATTTTGTGGAGCTGACAGTTGACCAGTGATTTGATGGCAGAAGTTTTAACCAGAGTCCCTCAGATTCAGAAGCCAAAGAATGTGTAATTTTCATCTTTAAAGCAAAAAATATGGATTCCCACCATACTGGAGTTAAAAACAGCCTGTGGAAGGAGAAAGGCAGCCCAGAGTTATGACAAGGGGAATAGAAGAAATTTTTCAAGGTCAGCAAAGATACAGGGTCTTTCTGGAAAGGGGGAGTACTTGCAGTCATCTCTCTCATTAAATGGTTCATTTTCTGGGTACTGAATGGCAACTCCATGCTCATCTCACTGCTGGCTGCCCATCAGCAAAGGATTTACCTTTTATGCCACAAATCCCTGAACATGGGAAGTGGCACCACATAACAGGATGTGCTGCTGAGCTCCTCCCCGAGTCCCTAAGTGGTGGCAAGTGGACTTCATTTTCTCCTAATTATCCCCTCCCCTAGAGTTTCCTGTAGAATCTGTGCTCTCTTGAACCTGGGTCCAAATCAGAAGGCTCCTGCCTCAGCTGAAGGATCCCTGGAGTAAAGAGCAAACAGGTACTTTTTACTGCATGTTGCAATGCTCTATTATTTTGAGGACAGATTCCTTAAAGGCCCAACAAAAGGTATATGAAGTATCAGGAGATGCAAAATTCAGAACAGCAAGGTAGCCCTGCAAATCTCTCAGCAGTTTCAGGGTGCTTTGGCATGGGCCCTGATTGCCCAAGGGTAACAAACGACTCTCACCGATAAACTCTGCAACAGGGTGGTGGCCTAGCACACAGTAATTGCTCACATTCCCAGTTCTTGCATTTGGCCTACCTGACTCCAAAGAGGACTTGCAGCAGGGTGCAAATTCCTGAGACAAAGAAGATGGTGCTGATCAGGTGGCTCTGGGTCAGTAGGTCATGCTGGAGGCAAAGCCCTTTGGACAGGATCAGCGGGATGGCTACAAGACCTCCCATGGCTGTCAAGAAGTGCTAGGAGCCACAGAGAAAGATTGGGTGAAGAAGGACACAGAACTGGCTCTATGTTATTACCATGTTGTTGAGAGAACTCACCGATTTGTGCTTGGGCGATACTAGTATTACCCCTTCTCTCTCTTTTTTTTTTGGCAGCTTTAATGCTCTGTTAGGGGCTGTTCCAAAGCACCTACAAGAATTGCAATGCAGCCACTGAAATGTCTCCTCCTTTACATGTCCAAAGACCTGTTGTTGTGCTCTGGACTTCCCAGGCCACTGTCGGACACAACCAGTTTATCCCCAGCACCTGCAGACAAAGCTGTTGGACATACTTTACCGGGAAGCTGGGGACATCCCAAGGTACAGGGAGAGAGCAATCAAGCAAAGTGAATGCAAATATTTCAGTCCATCAGTAGCTTTTCTCACACAGTGCAATTATGGATAACCATAAAAAGAGAGTGCCAAAGAATGGCATGTATTTGTCAGAAGAGTCACAGACATATTTCTACAACGACCTGTAGTAAATGACTAAATCTGAAAATAATTTTTTTAACTTCTTTTTGTTTTAATTATTAACCTTTGTTGTTCACTCTCACTTTGGAGCACAGGACTACAGTGGTGGAACTGGTGGCACTCAGAATCTCAGTGTGTTCCTTAGAGGCATGTTTTATTACAATTATGATGAAGATGTGTTGGGTTGATACACTCTAAATTTCCATTTAAGGAAACAAAGTACAAAATTCTACCAACCTCCAAGCACAGTCCATCATTATCTTAATGACTCTGAGGTCTCTTTTCCCCCAGGCTCCCTACCTGGGCGTGGCATTGGTGGCACTGGGTCATTTATCACACCTGGGCACATACACCAGCCAAAACAATGTGTGCCCTTCTGCTGAATTTTTGTTGCTGCGGAAAGACCAAAGTTCAGAAGCGTTTGGCTACCTTCAGACAAGGTACCCAACATGTTCTTATTAACTATTTGACCCCAGCCCCAGGACTCTGCCTGACCATTTGCACTTCAAAGGGCGCAGGGTAGCTGTGGGCACAATGATAACAGTCAGTGCTCAGGATGTAGACCAAAGGACTTAAGCTCACTGAGATCCAGCCTCACAGCTCCAGTCAAGTCCAGTGAAGGTAAAGCACTCCCAGATTCAGGTTTCACCCCAATTAACTGGCTGAACAGCCATGTAACTTTCAGCCTCCACTTTCATTAACTACTCCCAGCCTCCACCTCCTTCCCCATCTCACCTGAATGCCCAGCAGGATGCACAGATACCAGGGAGGCACATCTGTGACAGTGTAGCCAAGCTTGCTCCCGCTGGGGCCAGTGCCCCCACCTTCCACTGGGCCCCCGGCAGCACAAGCTGGTGAGGAACAGCAGTGGCTCCCATCTTCACCCTGGACAGCAGGAGAGACACTTTGTTAGACACAGCCTGGCCCTGCAGATGCCCAGCAGCTACCTCTCTTGCAGCCACACTCCACGTCTGGCAGGAACATCTCCTATGTGGCTTTCAACAATGCCATGATATTAAAAAAACCCAAAAAACAACAAAAAATACAAAAAAAAAACCAAAGGAGGGGAAATTAAATAGAGGCACAAAACACATATGGAAAATTTTTGTATGCACTAGTGTGTCTAGGCCAGAAGAAACTTTAAAGGGTGTCTCAATCTCAAAGGGACATCTGGATGAAGCACATTAGTATCATTAAAATCTAGCTAAGGATGAAGAAACTGCAACCAGAAGCAAGGAAGAGTGTGCAGTGGGTTCATCAGTGAAAGCTGCACTGTCCTCTGGTCTCTGTCCCTCCCAGAAATTCCACCCAAACAGCATTTTTGATAAAATATGCTAAAACACCTGTCTGCCACTAATTACTGAGTAGAAGCACGTTTTGTGTTTCGTTTCCTTGGTCTTCTCTTTCCAGTGTCCTTATGCTCACCCTTACCAGTGTTCTGCCTTGGTAAGACACCTGCCTTTTGTTTTATTAGAAAACCCTGCTGCTACAGAGGAACTGGGTGAAACACAGAGACACCAGTAGATGGGAAATCCCAGCATCCATGCCAAAGGAGCTGACTGAAATTGCTATCCAGGAAGGCTCAGGTCTTCTCCCAGGCAGCCAGAAGCACCAGGGCTTCCCAGGGAGCTGTATGCCTTGCAGAGTTTATTTATATAAAGGTGCATTTTGCCAAGGAAAGCAAAGTAGAGCTTTGCTTCATTTGCAACAGCATTTAAGTTAAGTAAATGCTCCTGGTTGTTCAGTCCTCCTTCCAGCCCACCCTGACCCCTGTGCACACACACACACATTCACACGCATGGGGTGGAGGGAGGCTGCCTAGGAAACCACAACACTTAGAGCCAGGTGCAAAAGCTAATTAAGATCCCAAAGCATTTGTTTCATCAACCCATCTCCAACCATCAAGTCCTCAGCATGCTGGCAACAGAGGGCTTTTCTGGGCTGACATGCCCTGCTCTGTCAGGCAGGGACAGAAACCTGCTGTCTGGAGAAGCTTAACCAGTTTGTCTGCACCAAACTTCTTTTTGTTTTTTTATCCACCAAGTCCTGCGGGAATGTGAAGACACCAAAATGCCCAACACAGCAAAGTGTCTGCAGAAACACTCCTGGCCTACCTACTGATGGAGGCAAACAGGTAGTGCTGTGGTCAGGGAACAGGGATACAAAATTAATGTTGTGTTCTGTTGTAAATTTTGTAGGTGTGGCAGATTAATACCAAATTCATTTGCCTGACACCTCCAGGTTTCCATTCTCTTGTCTGAGCCTCCAAAGTCGCATTTTAGATCACGCTGCTGAAAACAGGCCATGTAATCCTTAAGACTCCAGACCCTAATATTGTTACTGATCTGAACTGTCGTGTGAGGGGTAGGAAATTCAAGTTGTAAGACTACAATTGCTCGTGAATTTCTTTGTTCAAGGTCCCTCCCCAGAGGCACCCAGCTGAAGCTGTTTCTACTGCAGTACCACTCCAATAAACTACCTCAATCAGCTTAAAGCCCAAGACTCTGCTATGAGATACCTAGGGTGGAGAAGCCTCTTTAACAAACATGGTGTATTTATCCAGCCTAGGCAAACTGGGAGCATTACAGATACTTCAAAATAGATAGGTGAGAGCAGAGTTAATTCAAACTGGACTCGGGCATGAACTTCAAGAGCAAAAGGTGTTCCTTAATAACTCCCTGTGCAGACATTTTTATTTCACAACAAGAGAGTCTAAGCCATGGATTAACAAATATACAGCAAGGTACTTAAGACTGCCCATGCATGGAGTTATTTGGAGACAACTACTCCTGAATAACACCACCAATTAGACAAATGCTAAGCTAGGCAGACAGCAGTAAGCTCCTTTCTTTTCATTGCAATTTTCCCCGTATTAACCAGGAGGCATATTCCAGCCAGGCAGAGCCTGTGCCAGTAACAGCCCCGCATGATCATCACATGAGGGCCTGACCCTACCCAGGAGCTGGAGGGGAGCAAGCAGGGCTCAGCAGGAAAAGGATGGAGTGGAGATAACAGGATGAGACAGGAGCAGAGCCACTGGACTCAAACTAAAATGCAGGAGGCACCATCTTAAAATCAGAAAACATTATTCTGCTGTGAGAGTGACCAAGCACTACACAGGTTGCCTAGAGAGGTTGTGGACTCTCCATCCTTAGAGATATTAAAAACTGTCTAGACACAGTCCTAGGCAGCTGGCTCTGAGCAACCCTGCTTGAGCAGGGGGTTTGGAGAAGGTGACCTCCAGAGTTGCATTCCAACCTCAGCCAGCCTGTGATGCTGAGATGCTGACAGGAGGACAAGGCAGGAGCAGTCTGGAGCAGGGAAGGCAAACCACTGTTGGGGGTTTCCAACAGCTACTCCCATGAATCCAGGGGACCAGTACACCTTCCATGTGCCTCAGGCACAGACTCCAGACACAGCATGAGGGCCCTCAATCGCATCTTAAATAAGTGCATCAGGAAGGCAGTCAGGAACTGAACTGCTTGAACCACAGGCAAAAGACCTTTGTCTTCTACCTTCTTTAGGGTGATTCAAACCATAAGAATTCACAAATCCAATAGGTGTTACAGCATAACAAGTTGAAATGGAGAGCCTGTTAAAAATAAGCAAAGAAAACTCTGACTGACTCTGAGCACTTCCCTGAGTCTCTGCCCACAGCTGGCACAGTGCCTCTGCTGCACATAGCAAGCTCACCCAGGGCTACCCAAGAAATGTGGGACTTGTACACTAGGAGGTTAAAAGCTTCCTCCAAGGTAGCACAGACAGGTGGTCTGTACCAAGGTAGCAAGATGGTTGCAGGACCCCGCTCCTTCACACCTGCTGACAGGAAATAAGCAAAGTTTTTAGTTTCTAATGGAGGTGACCCCTGCTGTGGGATAGGAAGAGGGCTGCCATGCCCCAGGACCTTGCCCCATGGCTGTTATAGCTAGCAGCATTCTCAGTGCACCCCACACCCCTGCATTGGTACATCATTTACAGCTTTTACTACACTGCTATAATTCTCCAGGGTGCCCTCCACAGCTGACACCCAAATCCCTTCTTCACCCACCTTTCTGACAATTCACCTCACTGGAAATAGGTCCGGAAGACAAAGAAACATGGTATTTACTCGGCTAAATTTCTATTATAATTTTTCTAATTAATACATAAAATGCTTTACCCAGGAACACAGCCACAAGCTCACTTGCTTTTCAGTACAGATACACTTGCGCTGCCATTTGTCTACTTTATCGTTTTAGAAATAATGGACAGCAAAGAAGTTAAAAGAGTGCCAGAGAGTAGAAAGTACGCTGAGTCTGCAGCAGCAGCGGCAGAGGCTGTAGTGAGGAACTCATTCCTGTCAATAAGATTATTGTCAAAAAGAGCCGAGACAGAAGTTAAGCGCCTACCAGAATCATTGCAGCAGCCCGAGCCCCTGGCTTTGCCTTTCTCCTCCTTTCACAGGGCTTGCACCTGTTTATGCAAGAATTACCCTTCAGAGAGCAGACTCACCACAAAGCTGGGGTTATCTAGCCCGTTGAGATCTTTGTCTGAGGAGGGGGTCATGCCTTCCACTTGCCTTCACCGACTGCCTTGAAAAAGAACCAGTCAGAAGAGGAAAGCCTCCCAAATTCCCTCTCCTTCCAGTCAAAACCACCCTAAAGAAACAGGGTGAGAAGATGCAGAAGCTGGATTTCAGGAGCCAAACAGCGCTCAGTCCTAGCTATTCATGTGAGCTGTACTGCAGAAGCATTTCCTTTTCTTTGGCTTATATAAGTGACTCCTTTTCTCCAGCTGATTAGAGAACCGGCATTTAAATCAAACCGGAAAGCAGCCCTTCCCTGGAATGAGTGAATCAGTAACTGATGACAGAAAAAACTTCATCCATAGGTAAGGATGCTGGAGGATATCAGAGAGGCATCCTACCCAGCTTTGGAACTTGTTGTTTCATTGCTGTTTCAACAGCAACTTGCATTTTTTTGTGTGGGTTGGGCCTGTTTAAAGATCTTTGTCATCATCTTTGGGAAATGCAATTATTAGATAGTTTCACTTATTTCATATGTAAACTACTGTGTATTTTGGCTTAGGTACAAACATTGTCGTCTTGTAGGGTACTCCTATTACAGCCTGAAAACAATGAAGCTTTTACTGTGAATTTATTTATGGCAGCAACCAGTGATCAAGTGTTGAGATACATTAGTTGTTTACTTAAATAAGTTTTAAATAGAATGAGTCATAGTTGTAATACTGTGTGATTTAGAATGCTGTTTCGTTAGCTTTACTTGCTTAGCATGAGTAGCTAGATTTACTGAAGCCTTGGGTCACAAGCTGTGGACTTTCACTGACATATGCTTTTGGCTGAAATACAGTTAATTCTCCTAGTAACCAGTACAGTGCTATGTTTTGTCTTTAGTATGAGAAAAATGTAATACATTGATAATAACTGATGCTTTAGTTGTAATATTTATCCTGAGTCTAACACTTTTTTAGTTCCCCATGTTCTGCCAGTGAACAGGTGCCCAAGAAATGCAAAACAGAAGGTAAGGATGCTACAACCATCAACTCAATATAATAAGGCAATGGCCTGCCTGCATGGAGACAGAGAAAGAATCCAATAAGTATTAGAAGACACAGACCAAAAATCACCATTGGACTGAAAAAGTGCATTAAGAGCACATGAAGGGCAGGTATGTAATCTTAAGATAATAATTGCCTGGGGATTTCTTTGTTCATGGTCCCTCTCCGAAGGCATTCAGCTCAAGCTGACCTGCTGCTGTACCATTCAATTAAATTATTTATTTTTATAAATTCTGATGCCTGAGACACTGTTGTAGGAAACCTATGGTTGAGCCTGAATGAGGAGGAAGTGCACTTGAGAGAGAGAGAGAGAGTGTGTGTGTGTGTGTGTGTGTGTGTGTGTGTGTGTGCGTGTGTGTGCGTGTGTGTGTGTGTGTGTGTGTGTGTGTGTGTGTGTGAGGAAAGGGGCACCCATTGGCTCATGCAGCTGCTCACTGTGAAACGACTTTGGTCTCAGCTGTGGGTGGGGTGTGGGTGTGGGCGTGTGACTCCTGGATTGCTCAAGCAGCGGCTACTCCTTTCACACAAGTCATCAGAACATGACACCGGAGAGGTATAGAAAATAGAAGACTGAAAAAAGATGACTTCAGGTCATCTGATTATCCCCATGCAGCTGCAGATCTTAGCTCATGACCGTTGGATGGCACAAAGCATAGTTACCCTTTTCTTAACAAGTAGCAAATGGTGTTAATGCTCCATCAAACCATTCCAGCGACACCCTCCCCTCCCCTACTTAGATTAAAGTCTATATAATTTAATGGCTTCCTAAGGCAGTGAGCTTCCCAGACCAGTTACAAAGAACTCCTTCCGAGAGAGGGGCGTGTTATCACCTACACTTAGTGACCAGCCATTGGCAACATCTGGTTTCCACAAAGGAAGCAGTGGAACTGAAATAAACCCCAGTCCCTACTCCTTCTACAGAGCTTTGGTATTCACAGATCTTCTCTTGAGACCAGGACTGCATTACAGATAGGACATCATCACCCCAAACACTATTAGTGAAGTTACGACCTGCTCGACAGATAAATTCTAAGACATCAAAATCATTGAACCATAGGATGGTTTGCATTAGAAGAGACCTGGAAGATCATAGAATCATAGACTCGTAGAATGGGTTGAGTTGGAAGGGACCTTAAAGATCATCTAGTTCTAGACATGGCACAATATTCCTCTGGGGCTAGTCTATCTTCCCAGTAAATTTTTATGCGATCTCCCATTTAAAAAAGTCTCCTACCTCCTAATTTCAGCCCAGCGTCTTCTCAATGACTCCTCAGTCCTGCCATAACCTTGTTTTCAGATGAGACCCAGGTATTCAGTAACCAGGGCTTCTTAAACAAGTTGTATAAACTTGTATAACATCCCAACGGCATGGGTGCATAACAACACCTGTGTCATCTAGACTAGCATGTGAAACTGCCCACACGAATAGTATTAAGTGAACAGGATGAGAAGAACAAAATAACAATAACAAAACCAAACCTTTTTCTCAAAAAAAAAAAAAATCTGGCCAGAAAACCAGTTTGCTCTCCTGGGAAATCCTGCAGTGCAAGAAATGCACTTTTTAGAGTACTGAGAGTTTGTAGATTTTAATGAAAAACACAAGAAATAAGTCCTACATAGCCAAAAGCCTGAACATTAGAGTAGGCCTGTTAGGAATGAAGAGTTTAACAATACCAGCCTCTGGCCAACAGAAGGTTAATAATCTGGGATCTAGATGAGTTATGAAATAGCACAATGTACACATCAAAGTAGAAATTTATGTGGTCCATGTGAAATGCCCCAGCCTGGAATATCCTGCCTTTTGAAATAAGCAAGAAAAGAAGGAAGTCTCTGTGTACATGCAAGTGTTTGTATACATAACGTATATATGCACACTTATGTGCATATTTAAGTATATATAACAGGATTAGCAATAAATTACTAAATTGTGAGGTTTTTCAGAACAAGGAGTTATTCAATTAGCAAAAACACGTGTTTGAAGAGCAATGTTGTGGACTACTGATTACTGATGACAGCCTACTCATTATACAAGTGACTTTTAAGTATAAAAGGGCAGGTATACTCTTTTCAAGTTATTCATAATGTTTTACGAAAGAGAAAAAAAAATATATATAATATGGATTGCCTTTAGACTTGTGTGCCTGGCATATCCCTTGCTAGCAGTCAAATGACCTGGCCAGCTGCTCATGACAGTAAAAGCTGGCTCAGTTTATGCCCCTGAAGGGCATAAACATGTGGAGACTATCTGTTAAAAGCTAATCAAGGAAAAGATTGGGAACATGGGAGACCAAGTGCAAATACTCAGGCTTGATTCCAAGTCTCCTGTCTCCACAAGGAGTGCCTGGACCATGTGTATCCCAACTCTCCTGACAGGGCCATTTTTCTCTCTTATGCTACATTCCTCCCTCCAAGTCTTTCCCAGGGCATGTTCCATAATGAATCGACCTGTAATGTCACCCTGAGGTGCAAACCTAAACTGTTCCTGATTATCCCTCCTCAGTCAAGGAGTTTCCCTCACTCCTTGACTGCCTAACTGCAGTTGGCATGCCACCAGCGTGGCAACTTCCAAGGCCCTCCTGGCTGATATAGATGTGGCAAGTACCTGCCTCTTATCATCCTTAAAAGATCTGTGTGCTGATAAATCTGAGCATGCTGGCAGATTTATCCACTACCAGTGGCTACAGGCAGGTTTGGTGCCGAGAGTCCTCCCTCCAACTTTAAGCATCTGCAATGCAGGCACTGATACAGGAGCTCCTTTTGCCTTCAGTGGGTACCTCTAAAACTTCCAGTGCACCTTGAACTTGGAGTCTCAAGTGGAACCGATTCACAGATTCACAGAATATTCTGAATTAGAAGGGACCCACAAGCATCATCGAGTCCAACTTTTAAGTCAATGGCCCATACGGGGATTGAACCCACAACCCTGGTATTATTAGCACCATATTCTTTCCCAAATTATGAACCAACCAAGAGTGAGTGGCATAGATGAAGATGTCTAAAGCTGAATGAGAGGAATCCCTCCATGTGGGGCTGTGCACATGTAACCTGGGGAGGTGCAGATTTGCTGAGTTGTGCCAAGCCCCTTGCTGAGAAGGCAGGTTCATCCACACTGCTCTCACAGATGCGTGGCACTGAATCCCAGCTACTGGAGTTGAATAAAGGTGCATTTAAATGGCTATGAAATAAAATCAGGGCTACGAAATAAAAGCAGTGCAGTATAGAAGAGGCATGTCTTGGAGACTTTGTGCAAAAAAACCCAACAAAACACCAAATACTGCAATCATCTTTCTGGAGAACAGTTTGTTCTTCCACAGCTCTAGCCCTGGTTGGTTTGCATGAAGGATGGACTAGCAAGAGAGCTAAGCAAATGACTTGCAATTACTAATTTAGTTTAAAAACACCACTATGTCCTTCTGTCTGCAAAAACTTCTGCAAGCAAAGAGGATCACCCATGGTCACCGACTTGAAATTAGTACCTGTGTGTTCATTGAATCATAGAGTAGTTTGAGTTGGAAGGGACCTTAAGGGTCACCTAGTTCCAAGCCCCCTGCCAAGGACAGGGGCACCTTTCACTAGACCAGGCTGCTTCAAACCCCATGCAACCTGGCCTTGAACACTTCCTGGGATGGAGCATTCACAGTTTCTCTGGGCATCCACAACTTCTCTGTAGTTCAGAGTTCAGTAGTGGGTGTGTGAGAGGGCCACTTTGCAGAGGGGAGATTTTAAAAGGGGCACAGGAGAAGGTAGGGGGAAATGCCACTGTGCCTCAGGAAAGCTTTACCCCTCAGTGCATCCCCATCAGCCAGCAGGGAGATATGGAGTGTAAACACAAGAGACATTTGAACCAGCTTTGAAAACCATCAGCTGAGCTTTGCCTTAGAGGCTGCTGTGATGGAGAAGCTGCCCCTGAAGGACATCGCCCACAGGAATATACCGGAAAGGTGGACAAAGGTTGTCCACCCCAGCCAAGACCACGGAGCTAGGAGAGCTGCAGCCTTGTGGCCATGACAGCTTCCCCACTAGCTCCTCCTTCCTCTTAGCCTTCCTCACAAGGAAAGGGCTTGCTGACCTGGGGCATGGACAGGCTCCTCTCCTGAGCCCAGGGTCACTCCCTGCAGGAACAGCCTAGTGCCCTGCTCTGGTGCCCAGCTCTCCTGCTTGATGCAGATGTCTGCCTCTGGAAAGAGGAACTGGGAACAGCACTGAAATCCCACTCCAGCAGGATATTGATTTTGTAATAATAAGCCCCTTTATCTCCCTCAGCCCCAGGACTAGCTCTTAAGAGCATTAGCAAAGGGTTAATCCATGTCATCTACTCAGCATTTTGAGCACAAGTGTGGTTATTGTGTCACAGGGGTTTTGCCGAGCCTGTTCATTCCCTGGCACACGTGACAAGACTTACTGCTGCCGACCCGGTGCTGAAGGCCATGCTTTTGGCATGTGCTCAGTCCCCAGCTATTTAGCATCGGGACACATCCAGCAGCAGGGAGGGGCACTCCCTTAGTCTCTTCCCACTGTCCTCCAGCCGTCGTCGGCAGCAGAGGGACCAGCTCATAAGCCCCAGCAGGAGAAGGTACACAGATTCCAGGCTCAGGCTCAACAGAGGGACCACTTCAGGGTCCGTCCTGGCCAATTGGACAGGTGTATTCCCAGAGCCCAGTGGGGCTGCCTGCGCTCCAGCTCCCGGCTGCCAGGAGATGATGGGGTTTGCACCCAGGGCATGCCCCAAGGCAGGCTCCTCCGCCCTCGGTGTTATACTGTCACACAGCCCAGCCTGCCTCAAAGCTTTTACCTTCATTGCACGAGCAAACAGCAAAATCCCTGCAGCCAGATGGAGAAAAGAAAAAAGGAAAAAAAACCAAAACCCCCCAAGAAACCACCAGTATTCACTGAGCCAGGGAGGAACATACCTCTTTGGTCTGCTCTCCAGGGGGAGCCAAGGAAAGGTCACTGTTTAAGAAGGATTAACCAGAAAAGTGGAGAAATTAAAGTAGTTTCTGAACCAGATCATTATGAGTCATGGGAAGTTGAAACAGGTTGTTTTTTGAAATCAAGTAAATCCCTTGGAGAGAAGCCAACAAGGACCAGCCCAGACAAAACCAAACAAAGGACTGTCTGAGAGATGGATGGACAAACAGGTTGGGATTAAGGCATTCCCACACCCAAAGTCCCATGGAGGTGACAAGAAACCTTCTGCAAGTGCAAGGAGGCCAGAGTACTACTGAACTACCCCAAGTGGGAGCAAGGGCAGATCCCAGTGCTGGGGACGAAGGCAAGCAAGGTCCAGCCACTGCCTGGCCCCACAACTCCCTTTCACTCCGCAGACGCCCTCATCTACATCCCTGTGTTGGGATGGGATGTGACAAGAGCTTGATCCTGTCTGACATTTTTATTTCTCCTTTACACACTACAGTAAAGCGCACTAAGATGGTAAGACCATGTCAGAGACTGAAAATAGTTTATGCCTCAAACTTTGATATAAAGTTTTAAAGAAGCTACAGCCACAGAAACCTCCCTGAAGAACTTTGAACTGTAAGTCGAACTGCTGATTAGATTAAAGGAAAAGCCATTGTTCAGCCTCCCTCAGGCTGAGGAAAGGTATGCATCCATAATAAGTCAAAGCCTCCAGCTGCCATCCCATCAGCTGAATTTGGGGTGGGGGCAGAGCACAGCTCACAGAAGCCAGGTTTACACAGACTCCCTCCAACCAAGGGGGGAGGAGGAGGTTTTTGGGTGCATGGTGTAACCTCTGGTGAGAGGCAATAAACACCCATCCTCCGATTACACAAACTGGCCCAGCTGTGGAACCCCCAGCCCCACGGGACATCCATGGGAGAGGCTTTGCCCCACAGGACTGCACCTGATGCCACAGCCCCAGAGGCTGCTGTAAGAGACTGCCCCCTCCCCCAGGGGGACATGCCCGGACATGCCTGCCCAGCCTGAGCATATACACCCATCGGATTCTACACTTTTCAGGGGGACCTTCACCGCCAAGAAGATCTGCTGGAGAGGATCAACAGAACATCGTTGGGATCCACGGAGTGGTGACATTTTCCTCATTCTGTCCCTGTCTCTTTCTTTCTGTCCCACCCACCTATTTTCTATATTTTCTACTTCTTTCTTTCTTTCTTTCTCTCTCTCCTTCTCTCTCTCTCTCTTATATTTACCATCAATAAAACCTATATTATTGTCATTGGCATATGGTCTCGTTTGCACCTTAATTTGGGCAGAGGAATTTCTAAGGAACCTTAATAATAATCCTAATTGGATCATAACAGACCACTGTTGGATTTTAGAAATAGAAGCTGCTCACACATGCAAGGCAACATTTCCCCACCTCAGAACCCACCAGGACAGCCATAGGCAGCCAAGTACACTGGCTACAGATAAAGGCCACAGATATAAAAAGAGAAATGAATAAAAACTGATCCATCTCCTTGCAAAGCTGTATTTATGCCAATGCTATTAGTGAATAACAGCCTCTAATCCTCATACCTGCAGTAAGTTCTAGGTTGGCCCAGGACAGGCAAGGATGCAGTACAGGAGGGGCAAAGGAGACCTGTAGGGGAGCTCCAGGGGATGCAAGGAGGGGAGAAGAGAGCCACAGCAGGGGATGCTCCAAAAGTCACCCCAAAGTCCTGCTGGTCACACAGCTGGTGTACTGGCTTCTGGGGAGAGCCTTGGCACAAAGGCATTGCCTGCTGCAAAACATCTTGCTCTCAAGCACTCAGGCAACATGGAGCGTCTTTTCTCTTCATGGGTGTACACAAGTGACCAGGCAGGTAGGGGTAGGTAAGAGCAACCTACATTCCAGGAGGCAAGAGCTGGTGCCTACTACAGCCCCTCCAGCTTTAAAACATAATAAAATATCAGAGCCTGGAATGACAGGCAGAGAGATGCCAGGCACAAAAAGGAAAAGGAAAAGGAAAAACAGATTTCTCTGCAGTTCCCATAGTGGCAAATCTGGCAGAATTGCTGCTATGAAACCCCTTTGATTCCCATGGCTCATATCCCACTCCACTGCTGTTGACAGAAAATCAGCCCTAGGTTCCGGCAGGAAGGAAGAGATGAGCACAGGAGGGTCTGCAGCTCAAGAGTCTCGGCAGTGAGCTCACGCATGGATTTTGGCAGGTAGAGGAGGAGAAGAAGGAGGAGGGTTCCTGATGTGCAGCTCCAGCACCTGGGAAAGACGTTAACAGCCAGTCCCTGCAGGAGGGGGCTGTAAAGGATGGATCCTACGGGTTTGCTGTTTCTCACTCCCTTTCACACACCTGTTTGCTTTCTCCGTGGGGCTCTGGAGCCGGGTGGCCAGAGTAGGGCTGGCAGCGCTAGGAGCAGGGACACAGGGCTTGTGCCGACGCGGAGGAGAGGCAAGCCCCGGGGGAAGAGCGGCTGCTAGCTTTGCTGCTCAGGGCTTAATGCACTAAGAGCCCAGCTGACTCCTGCTCAGACGCGAAGGGAAACCGCAGGCACTCGGGGCGGCCAGGCACCCAATTGCTGTGTTTCCCCAAACCATGACGGGACAAAGGTTCGGGAAATGCATCGTCCTTTGCCTGCTGCCCTGGAGCTGCCTGAGCTTTGCCTGGAGTGATGCTGCTGGGCCCGGGACCGCCTCACTCGGTGCAGGACACGTCAGAAAGGGGCTGCCCAGAGACGTTGCCAACGGGACCGATGTGCAGAGCAACATCTCAGGTACTTAAATGAGCGATCTCCCGCCTCTCCCTCTGCGGGCTGCCTGGGGCCCCACGGTGCAGGCACGCAGGGGGAAGAGCGCAGGGACGTGCGATGAAGGCATGATGGTGCTTCTCTCGTCGGGCACAGCGGCACTCCCAGGGCATGCGTAGGGGCCACAAGGCTTTGTGTGGTGGCCACAGCAGCTTCTGTGATATGGGAGAGATGTGTCACATCAGAAGCAGTCAGGAGGCACAGGGAGGAAACTCAGTAGTTGATATTTTCCTTTGAGAGTAAAGTCCTCCTCCATGTTAACATATATGCATATGATGATGGACCAGCTGTCTGCTCAGGGTATGGGTGCACTAAACACATGCCTATCCCTAGAGGCTGAGCTGGGACCCTTGGGAAGAAATGGAGATTTTTTTTTAAAAAAAAGCACAAATAATCTCCAAATACTGAGGGTGATTATTTTTCTTTAATCCACTTTCCAGGGCAAAGCACGTGCCATTCCCCAGTGACTGGTACACGGCCTCAGGGCTGCTGTGGGGTGACCACCCACCCAGGGCTGGCAGCAGCTTAGAGAGCCCATGTCATACTCCAAATCATGGTGACTGTCGGGGAAGGTCCTGGCAACCGGTGCTGGACAGTGTAACCATACAAGAGATCCAGCCCAGGCATTCAGCAGCCTCCCTGGCACTGCTGAATTAACTGATAGACATCTGCACCACCCGTTAATAGCACTGCTGAAATTAGAGAAAGTCTGATCTTTCTCAACCTGATTTGTCTCTTATCAGCCCCGCTGGAGTAGAAGCCTACACCATCTCAGTAAAAGCAGAGGGAAACCAGAACTCTCTCTCACATTAGCTTTACTATTCCACTTGGAATTCCCCACAAAAGTTCCCCCTAAGTTAGATAAAGCACATTTCTGCCTGCAGATTTTAAGCTTGGTTAAATTACAGTGAATCAGAGCATTTTCCTTTAATTTAGGATATTGATACCCATGATACCTGTTACCACATTTTCTTGGCCTTGTGGTAGAATATCCGGGGGGGGGGGGGGGGGGGGGNNNNAAAAGCCCAGCGGGGGGGGGGGGGGGCCGGCAAGCACACAGTCAGACAGGCATTCTTTTTGGAGCCCACCTCACTTTTGGCTCTCCCTAGGTATTAGTGCAATGCAGACGAGATGGTCTAAGCAGAATAACTAAGTAGCTCTGAATAGCTGTGGGTTACAAACTAGTTAAAAAATTAAAGGCTGGAATGAAAAAAGCATCTCTCTCTAGCAGAGAGTAATATTTCTTTGTTTTGAGTTCTCCCAGAATATTGTCTTATTAAAAAAACATTCTCCTCCTTTTCCTCCTAAAAATTGCTCTCTGCATACTCTCCACAGGCTCTACCTTTCCAGTCTCACTTCTGCTGTTCAATAGCTGCTCACACTGGAGAGTCTGCAACTGAAAAACTTATTTTCCAGATAAAGCTGCTAGACTTTCTAGTGTATTTCCTTTGGACTATGCAAAAAAAACCACACACAAAAAACAACCAAGAAAAAAATCCCAGAGACTTCCAGGTCCCGCAGGAGTGACACAGGGCCTGGCAGCCTTTTCTAAAGCATCACTAGGGGGGGTTTTTGTCACCACCTAGGCTTAACATGTCCCCTTCTCCCCCAGTGCCATGCACAGCTCTCCCCCCACCACGCTATGGATACTACTACGTGGAAGGAGGCTCAGGCGTCTCCTTGGGCTCGGTGCTCGTGTACTGGTGCCAGGAGGGATACCAGCTGGTGGGCAGCGAGAGGCTCGCCTGCCTCCGCCAGGAGAGCACTTCGTCCTGGAGCCACCCCCCACCGCAGTGCCAGGGTAAGGAGCCCTCGGGCGGGACCCGGCCTCTGCGCCCACTCCCAGGGGCTCAGCGGGGGCAGCGCCACGCGCTCGCTAACTCGGGTGGGGACGTGCAGCCCCCGGCCCCACGCGGGGCCTTCCTCGCTCTAACCAAGCCCGCGAGGGCAGCAGGAGGTGGCGTGACCCGGCCACCCCGAACAGGGACAACGAAGGTCCGGCTTGACCCAGTTGGTTGCGGTCAGCACCGGTGAAATGCCTGCTCCAGCAGGGTCACTGCAACAGCGTTTCAGGAGCTGCACAAGGCAGGGGGGCCAGAGGGTGAATGCACCTGGGATCAGCTCAGCAGATAACCAGACCTTCCCACATCCCCAGTAACTGCTGCTCAAAGTCATCAGGCTGGGTCAAAACCTGGTACCGGCTGACACCCGACTCCTGGTGCCAGGCCCAGGGCACTGCCAAAAGCTTTCACAACAGGAGGAACACGGAACTTCACAATAACCTGGCACATGCCGAGCACGTGCCAGCTGCAAGTGGCCCTCCTTAATACTTTTTATCATTTTACCTTTTTTCTCTTTTTAGCTCTTCTCTTTTTCCCTTTTAAATATTTTTTCTTTTTTTACATTTTCCAACTTTTTTCCTTTCTAACTTTTTATCCTTTTAAACTTTTTTCCCTTTTTCCTTTTTAACTTTTCTCCCTTTTAAACTTTTTTTCGCTTTTTAACTTTATTACATTTTAAATTTTTTTCTATTTTTCCTGTTTAACATTTTTCCTTTTTATTTTTTTATTTTTGGCTTAATTTCTACTACCCTTATGCTTTATACAAGCCACATCAACTGCTTTATATTTTCAGCCCCGTGTTATTATTTTATATTAATTATCTGAAGAAAATATGACGTGTTAATATGGGGGGTTTTTTCCATTAACTTTCTGGTGTATTGAGCCGGCGTGGCATCACCCACGTTCACCGTTAGCTTTTATAATGTTATTAATAAATACTGTCTGTACCATCACTTTGGGGTTACCTGCAAGGGGGACGGCGGCCGGGAGTAAGGGGGGGGTCCCCTTCCCCGGCCCCGCTCACCGCCCCCGCCCCTTGCTCGCAGCCGCCCCCCAGCCCTCGGGCACCGGGTCCCGCGTCGCGGTGGCCGCCTCGCTGCTGAGCGGAGCCGTCATCCTGGCACTCTCCGTCTCCTTCGCCGTGTGCTGCTGGCGGGACAGGGCGAGGAAGAGCCGCGGGGGGTGAGTATGGAGGCGGTGTGGGAGCGGTGTGGTGGGTTTCGCAGAAGTGAGGAGCAGCTGCGGGAGCTGAAGGAGTGTCGCTGCTGCCATCTGCTGAGACACGCGGGTTGTGTCCACTCGGGACACTTGTGACCCACCCGTGCTCTTTCACAACCCTCCTGCTCACACATCTGAAACCATCAAGCATAAAAAAGTTAAACCACTGCTCCAAAGCCAAGGTATGTTTGACTTTGGAAGGGGTTTCCGGCAGTGGGGATGCTGCTGCTGATTGTAGAGGGGGCGCTCCTGTTACACATCCAAGGAATGGGATGCCATACCGAGGGACCTGGACAAGCTCAAGAAGTGTGACCATGGAAACCTCATGAGGTTTAACAAAACCAAGTGCAAAGTGCTGCACCGGGGTCAGGGCAACCCCAGATATCAACACCAGCTGGAGGATGAAGGGATCAAGAGCAGCCCTGCCAAGAAGGACTTGGGGGTACTGGTGGATGAGGGGCTGGACATGACCCAGCACTGTGCACTCACAGCCCAGAAAGCCAAATGTATCCTGGGCTGCATCCAAAGCAGTGTGGGCAGCAGGGTGAGGGAGGGGATTCTGTCCTTCTGCTCTGGTGAGAGCCCACCTGCAGTGCTGCACCCAGCTCTGGGGTCCCCAAAGTAAGAAAGCCTGTTTGAGTAAGGCCCAGAGGAGGCCACAAAGATGATCAGAGGGCTGGAGCACTTCTCCTATGAGAAAGGCTGCAAGCTGGCATTCAGGCTGCAGAGAAGGTGGCTCCAGGAAGATCTTACAGCAGCCTTCCAGAACTTGGTGGGACCCTACAAGAAAGATGGGTACAAGCTTTTTAACAGGGCCTGTTATGGTAGGACAAGGGGCAATTATTTTGAAGTGAAGGAGAGTTGACTAAGATTGAATATAAGGAAGATGGTTTGTATAATGAGGGTGGTAAAACACTGGAACAGGTTGCCCAGAGAGGCTATAGATGTCCCATCCCTGAAAATATTCAAGGTCAGATTGGATGGAACTCTGAGCAACCTGATCTAGTTGAAGGTGTCCCTGCTTATTGCAGTGGGGATACACAACCTTTAAAGGTCACTTCCAACCCAAATTATTCTACGATTCTGTTAGCTTGGTGATTTACACAAAGCTCCCCGTTATCAGAGGAAGAAGGGAACTGACAATACATGGAGGATGGTTTATAGGAATATCCCTTTTCTGAGGCTAAGTTAAGTGCAACTGCCTGCACACAGCCCAGGGCAGGGAGGGAAAGAAGGAGCATTCTCCTCTGGAAAGAACTGGGAGAAAAGTCATGGTGGGGAGCAGGACTGGACAAGCAGAGGTACCAGGACCTCACTCACAGAGCATCATCTCTGCAGCAGCACTGCCCAGTTTTCCTGGCCTACACTACACTCCAGCAGGACCTCTTTTGTATCCTGGGCAAGGGATTACAGTAACAGTTAGGGACCATGCAGCCTAGGAATGCACCTTTAACCAAGAGCCTAACTCATTATCAGAAGTGCACAAGGACAAGGAGGAAAAAAAACCCGCACACCCTGCAAGCAAGAGAGAGCATCTCAGTCTTTCAGCAGGCACCACTCATACCTCTCCCCACAGGCCTGCTCTTCCCTAGGTGGTGCAACCCTTTTGTGCAGGGCTGAAACAACATCAGTCCTTTCCTCTGGGAGCAGAGGAAGGGGGTAAAAATCACTGGGTGACAGCATTGCCTTAGGATACAAACGTGCCAGATCTTTCCAGGGGTGTGAGTAAATAAAAGCCAGAGCACAAAGAAAGCATCTGCATGGGCATGTCTCTCTCACCACCCCGCAGGCAGCAGCATAGAAGGAAAATCAGAGGACGGAAGCGTGACCCCTCCACCCCCGAGAGGGGCAGGAATGCTTTTGGAAGACTCAAACACTACCACCGGCGCGATTACCACCTCTCAGCCCTCTCCAGCTCTGTGTTCCCAGGGGCGTTCGCAGGCTGCAGTAACCTGGCTTTCCAAAGGTACCGCTCAGCACCTCCCCCTGCCGCTGCCACTGTCCCCCCAAGCTCCTCGCACAAGGGCAGGAGCTGCTCCCAGACTGCCCGGAGGCAGGAGCAGCCAGCTGTAAAAAAGCTCGCGTCGCTTGGCCAGTCAAACCCCTGCCCTCACCCCCTTCCGTGCTCCCCACCTAGCACCTCTCAGCAGTGAAACCCTTGCACCCGCTCTTGTTCAAGGGGGAGGGAAGCCAGAGGCCCGGGGCTCCCCTCGGCCCTGCCTCAGCACCGCCGGGGTGGGCTGCAGCCCTCTCACCGTGCCCTCTCCCGCTTGCCTTTCCCAGCAGCCCCGACCAGCAGCCGAAGCTGCCCTTGGGCAGATGGCGCCCCGAGGCTGCGGCCCTGCCCCGGGCGCTGCTGCCGCCCGGCCCGGCCCCCGCCAGCGGCCCGCC
>VXAZ01008480.1:0-15087 GCA_013399875.1 Gymnorhina tibicen | reverse complement strand
GACATAAGTGATGAGGTAATTCTCCCCTGATTCTATCCTTTTCTGAATTCCTCCCCCCCTTAGATAGGAACTACACTTTGTTTATGAAAATGCATCTTGGAGAGCTGGTTTCAACCTTGGCTTCCCAGAGAATCTAACCTTGGATGCCTAGGGCTTGGAGCTGCTGGGGAATTTATTTTGTTTTTCTGTCTAATAGAGTAGGTAAAATGCTAGCTATGAATACAATAATAGGCTACAGAGCTACAAATATATATGTAAAGAATATAGAGAATATATAAAAGCAAAAAGGCAAAAATCAGTTCGGCATCAGGGTGGACTTGAACACAGACACTATATCCCGGGTTATCCATGATTGTGAAATGTGCACTACGATCAAGCAGGCAAAGCAAGTAAAGCCCCTGTGGTATGGGGAGTGGTGGTCCAAATATAAGTACAGGCAGGCCTGGCAGATTGATTGCATCANAAATATAAGTACAGGCAGGCCTGGCAGATTGATTGCATCACACTGCCGCAAACCTGCCAAGGCAAGCGTTACATGCTTACACTGGTGGAAGCAACCACTGGATGGCTGGAGACATACCCCCTGCCTCATGCCACTGCCCAGAACATGATCCTGGGCCTTGAAAAGCAAGTCCTGTTGTGACATGGCACTCCTGAAAGAATTGAGTCAAACAATGGGACTCATTTCAAAAATAGCCTTATAAACACCTGAGCTAGAGAACATGGTATTGAGTGGGTGTATCATATTCCCTATCATGCACCAGCTGCTGGGAAAGTTGAGTGGTGCAATGGACTGTTAAAAATGACATTGAAGGCAATGGTTGGTGGGACCTTCAAGCAGTGGGATCTGCATTTAGCAAAGGCTATATGGTTAGTCAACACCAGAGGTTCCACTAACCGAGCTGGCCCAGCCCAATCCAAACCCCTGCATACAGCAGATGGAGATAAAGTGGTGCATATGAGAGCTATGTTAGGAAAGACGGTTTGGATTAATCCTGCCTCAAGCAAAGGCAAACCCATCCATGGGATCATTTTTGCTCAAGGACCTGGTTACGCTTGGTGGGGAATGCAGAGGGACAGGTAAACACTGTGTACCTCAGGGGGATTTGACTTTGGGTGAGAGCAGCCTGTAATGTTAAATTGCATATGTAACACTGGTTGTTCAATGGTGCTGCCTCTGCATGTTGTAACTACCATGGAGAATGAGACTGGACAGCTCCGGTTATATCAGTCATGGACCAAATGAACTCAATCCATATTCTGCGGGATGGTCAGTGGCTACTGGAATAATTGTATTTGTATATAGTTATATGTATATATAAGTTATATGTATGTATGTGTACAGTTTAAAGGTATTAATTTGTGCATGAGGCAAATGATATGGAATAAGGGGTGGATAATGTCCTGGGTAACCAAAAATGTTATTGCATTCCATATCTATCTGTGCCCAGAATTGTTACTGTCTCTTTCAGACCCTGCTGCTGAAAACAGAGTGGAAGAGTGGAAGGGGATGCTGTCTGGGCTTTTTAAGTTGGAGCATAGAAGCTGAGCTCTGTCTTTTGCCTGGTGGCTTTTTTGCTCAAGGCAGAGGGTCTGCTTTATCACAGGTTGTTTTGAGCAGGCTTTCTGGGCTTGCAACAGTAGCAAACCAAAAAAGTTGCCCTTTACAATCAGAAACTGTTTTGGAGTGAATTTTGCAACACCTCTTGGCTGTGTGAAGCTTGAGCCAGTCCAGTGTCAGGCCACCACTCGTTGGTGCTGAGAGACACCATTCCCCCCTGCCTCCCCATCCAACACACCAGTGGCTCAGAAACAGCAGGACCAACACTGGTGGAGTCCAGCAGGTGGCAGAAGGAGGCAGCAAGACAACAGCACCAGCACCCCACAAACCGGAGGCTGACACCGAGGGGGCAGAGTTCCCTGGACAACGCCAGCAATTCTCATCTGGCACTAGAACTGCTTCATAAACTCCTACCTTCCTGGGAGGGTTTTGTCCACCACCTTTTCCCTTTGTCTCCCAGACCGTGTGGTTGCCTGCAAAGGCCACCATCTTGGGCAGTGTGGAGAAAGATAAGGTAGAATTGAGTTACAGGCTGTGGGATGTGCCTGCAGAATGCCATGGCAGCACAGAGAAGCTTGTCTCTGCCTGACCTTTCAGGGGAGGAAATGCCACATGGCAGAGCCCTGTGGAGAGGACCCTAACAGAAGCTGCCATGTGGCGGTGTGCCCCGTGGTACCAGAACCTCTCCAGGCCATAGCCTGGTACGATGAATCCCCTGGGGGCACCACCCAGGACTTGGTTCCCTTCTCCTCCCCCTAAGCTGTCAGTTATTATGTTGTACCCACCCCTGTATCCACCCCTGAGCTGCCGACCCCCGCCCCTTGTACCCACCCCCTTGTCACTCACCAGACCTTCCAGAGAGTTCTCCCCTGTTCGCCTCTGGATTGGTCCTCCTTGATCCTGTTCCTCGTTGGTTGTTTTCGCCCAATCCCGTACCCCTATTCTTGTGGTCTGTTTCCCTATTGGTTGTTATGTGATTCCCCTAACCCTATAAATATAAGTGGCTTTCTGCCATGTTCGTTCTTCGGCTCTGGACTCCTTCGAGGTCTATCAATAAAGACTTCGGAACTCCACCCTAAGAACCTCTCCTGCCTCTTCGTCTTCAGCGGCCTCTCCTTCGCCTTCCCTGTCTTTAACCATCTGTGGCTACTGCACTCCCCAGTGCGGCTGCCACCGAGGACGCTCTCTGAGACTCTATCGCGGCTGCAGCCTCGGAGCCTCCTCAGACCCAGACGGGGTCTGCCGTACCCCGGCAACTGCGATACTGCCAGACACCTGAACAGCAAGTGATCACCCCCATATAAGGACATTAAGAAAGTGTGTTGCTGACGTGGCAATGTGTGATAGGTCGCTTAGTGAAAAATAGCATATAAGGAAATACTGTGTCTTGAAGAAGTGTATAAAACCAGCTTGTTTCTCTCAATAAACATCTCAGTATCCCCGCCGGTCTGAGTCCGTGCCTCGGTCGTTACAGGGCGGAGGAAGGCTGTCCCAGTTTTCCCTCTGTCTTTCAAATCACTAGGTCGGCTGTGGGGGGCACCATCTTGGGAAAGGGAGGGTACTCTGCCATTTTGGGTTTCTCTTTGTTCCTGGGGAGTTTGTGAGATTTAGCAATTTTGTATCTTGTGGTTATTTACTGCTATTTTCTGCCTGCTGCTGTTTTGCTTGTTAGTAAACTGTTATTTTTTTCGCTTATATCTACCCGTATCTCATTTCTCCTTATTAGTGGAAAGGGATTGGTCAAAGCTATAAGGGGAGGCAACTCATTCTAGTGTCCACCTCTTAAATTGTCTTAAACCAAGACAGCACCCTAACTGTATCACAAATCCATGTCACTGCTGTCCCCTGTGCTTTCTTTTAAAGACAGCTCAGGGTGCAAGCACAGGGAGGCTATAGCATGCTCCCATCTATTGCATCTCTCTTGCGTAGTTTCTGATTCCTGGATTTTTTAACCCAGCATGGGAAGAACGATCTTTGCCATTTCATCAAAATGTTTTTCTACTGAGTGTCAGGTAAACATAAAATGTAATGTTGGGCTGTTTGGCCTGATTTGATAATCTTCATCTGTGGGATCAGTCCCCAGTTGCACAAAGAGCTTCCTTGCTTAAATAAAGGTTTAAAGGATTGGACCTCTAGTCTATATAGTGAACTGGTGTTGCACTAAATATTGGTACTTAGCAAGTACATGTAATAAATCATGATTAAACTTCCTTCTAGTCACTTTTCTTAAGGACCGATAATGTTCAGCTACCACAATTTGTCCTGTTTCCTAAGCTAGCACTAAACTGGCACTTCTTTACAATGCTTTAAATATGTGTAATTTAAACTGGGAGACAAGCACTGTCATTATTACCATCATTAACATCAGTCTAGGCCAGCATTGCCTCTCCATAGTGGCATCTGCTTTAGAAGGTGGTGTGAACAAGAGGAAAATGTGGGCTTGTGTGTCTCACATGAAAGCTACTCATGGATAAACTCTTGATATCTGGAGATTGGCTTCATCCTCAAAGGTCAGTCTTTAAGTCTCTTCCAAAACTCTTGGACATTAACACATAGCATTCAGTTTTTCACAACAGAGCCGAGAAAGACTGAGTGCTGGTGGATGAGAGGCTGGACATGGGCTGGCAATGTGCACTTGCAGCCCAGAAAGCCAATCATATCCTGGGCTGCATCAAAAGCAGTGTGGCCAGCAGGTCAAGGGAGGTGATTCTGCCCCTCTATGCCACTCTTGTGAGACCACACCTGGAGTACTGCATCCAGCTCTGGGGTCCCCAGCACAGGCAGGATATCGACCTGTTGGAGTGAACCCAGAGGAGGGCCAGGAAGATTAATTAGAGGGATGGAACACCTCTCCTATGAGGAAAGGCTAAGAGAATTGGGATTGTTGAGCCTGGAGAAGAGAAGGCTTTGGGGTGANTGTGGCAGTATTGTAGAGACCAGGAAATGAATCCAAACGCAGTCAGCAGGAAAATGTGATATTTAATTAATTAATTGTCCACTTATATGTCTTAATCCCATAAGGATATTGGTCAGTACTCCATCCACCCCTCAGGGTGATTGGGTGAGGTGTTAAAACATCCATTTCACTAACATTACACCAGTGTACCATAAACTGGACTCAGACAAACACCAGGTGTTCAGATAGTTACAGAAAAGCATCTATTGTTTTCATAGTTTGCATGAGAAAGAGAAGATTCACACAGAACACTGCAAGAAGCTAGAAAAATCCTTCTAACAGGCTTTTCTGTATCCACAATCTACTTCACCTTTCCATTGTTTGGACACAAGACTGGGCTCTGGTATGGGCATGTGTGTTGGGGTAACAGGTGTTGGTGTAAGGAAAGAGTTAAACAGAAAGCAACAGCAGCAGTGCCAGCAGCAGCAGCATTTCCCTGGACAGTGTGTACCTGAGACAGAACTGGATGAACGAGCTTCTACTTCAACATAGAACAGCACACCATCTCCACTAGTCCGTGAAGAAACTTGGAACAGTACACACTTTGTGCTCTACTAGCCGTGGCTTTGGAGAGAACAATAGAAGATGTCAAGAGGACTGTTTTATTGTGGAACTGTGATTAAGCCTGTATGTTGTAACCAAAAAAAGGCTCTTAGGAGTAGACATATACACTGATGCTTCCAAATAAAACCTTAGATTCGCTTGCATCTCTGCTGGTGGGTCTTGTCCCTTCATGTATCACATGTGGTGAGATTCATCTGCAGCCCATTCCTACCTCCAGTGTGGTGAACACAGGACTCAGCCTGGTCCACTGCCTCACATCCCAGCACAGTGGTATTACCTGGCTGATGCTGGGCAGAAAAATCAGCTGCTGTGGTCCCTGATCCAGTCTTCTATACCCCAGGAGCAGACTACATACGTAGGCTGTTGCATGAGTTGTCCTTCTAACACTACAGATACGGCAACATGGATAGGTGGAGATCAGTGAGGAGTACACTGGACTGTCTTTTGCTCTTTTGTCTGGTACAGTATATACGTAGCCTAATTTTGCAAACATCCCTTTTAGATTTGGTGAGCAGAACTGAGCACAGTATTCCAGAGGAAGTAAAATATTTATATCATAAAATGCAACGACATTTTATTTTCTGCCTTATCATCCAATCTCAGATAAATCCAAGCATTTTGCCTTCTTTTGTCAAGCACAGCCATTTTCGAGTTTAGAACTTCACTGAGCTACATACAAGGATGTTTCCTCCTTATACTTCTGTTTTATTTCATTAACTTTCACATTGCTTATTCAGCTAGGTTTTTTAGGTCATTCTGAGATTGTCATAGTCTTTTGAAGATTTATGTCTGAATAGCTCTCATCACCACTGAAAGTTACTGTCAATATGTTGTTTGTTAATAAAGCTGCATCTAGTCAAAGTGAGGCACTCAAACTTTAGGACTCATTGGGGATTTCGGAGGACTGAATAAACTTAGTGAAAACACTTTCTCTTCTCAGCAAGATTAATTGAAAACATGATATAGGAAAAACCATTTCAGAGTTGCTGTTCTGGAAATTATGATGATGTGTGATCTTGTTGAGTAGCTGTTTTCTGAATGACTTTAGGGACAAGCAATAATGTGAACAAGAATCTTTTTACTGTCTTCGGTGAGCTTCATCTGAACCAAGTGTCATAACCTGCTGAGGTCTCAGTGTGTGTACATAGTGTTGAGACCTCACTTGCTATTTCTTTTTGTGACTGTTCTTGCTTAACTGAGGGGTTTATTTCCAGAGCTCAGGAATGCTGTTCGCAACTTTTCTCTGTGACTGCCTACTTTTTGCTATCCAATATTCAGTTGCCAAGTGATAGATTAACCAGTAGCTAGCTATCATTAATAGCTTCCTACTCACCCATGAGCTGAAATGCCTTGAAAAATGTGAAAAGGAATGTGAAAGGGCAATATGGGACATTACAGCTCCACTGGATCATTGCTGATTTGTAAGAGAAATGACTGCTTGGATGACAGGCAGCTTTCACAAGTCTGGTTTATCCAATATATTCAGACATCTGTTTGGGCACCTCTTTCCATCCTGTGTTTTATACTCAGGATTTGGGATGCCAATTTCTTTACTAACCTGCTTGTATGGTCATTGATATTTGTCCCATTCCACTGTAAGAGGAGTTGGGGAGGATTCCTTTTGATAGGTTTCTTGGACGAAAATAAAGTGCAAGCGCATTAATATTATATCTGAGAATTGTTTATTGATAAAGAAAGGTAAGTATTCCTACCGAAGGGGGATAGAAAAGGGAGCAGAGAGGGGAAAAGAGAGACAGAGAGAGAAACAGAACACTGGGAGAGATCGTTACTACTAGGACCCTGGGGCGCCCTGTTGGTGTCAGCTCGGCAAATGGAGTGTGTGCTGCAAGCTGCGATGAGTCTGCGTGGCTCTTGAGGCGGGTTAGGTGCAATTTCCAAATTGCAGCAGGCTGTGTGTCTCTCCCGTATGCAAAGAACAGGTTGCCGTGGCTACGGGCGAACTCATGGAGCAGCTGCAGGTTGTCGGGATCGGGGCGCGGCGGCTACTGCTCTGTCAGGGAAATAGTGGATCTGCCTCAGGGAAGCGGCAAAGCAGGGCACATGAACAGGTGTGGACAGGGAAGCAGGACCACAGAGAGAAAAAGGCGAGGGGGGAGAGGGGCCAAGCTGACTCTCCAGGTGAGCCCCTGCTCCCTCCAAGAAACCTCTTGGGGTTTGGGAGCTCCTTTCTTTCGCTCTTTTCCTCTTGAGGAATTTTTTCCCCATACCAAGGGATAATTGCTGGGTGCTTAAGAGAGACAAAAGGTCTGGCCACAGCAGGGAGGGGACTAACTGCCCTTTTTTACCTGGGTACAGGCTAGTTTTTTTTGGGCTCTCAGCATTCAGAGGGGACAGAAGCTGCAGTCGGTGTGGGGAGGAGGTCGCCAGCACTGTAGGATTCTGCCTTCTGCTACCTTCTTTTTTTCCTGCCGTGAGTGGGGATTTCTGCTGGCTGGAGCCGCCGCTGAGCTGGGACCCTATCTTTAACACCCTATCTCACTAAAAAGAAGGAGACGGACCCTTTCACCATCTGCTTGGGTGCCTCAGGGGGCCCGGGACCCCGAGTCCTTCTTTCACTGCACCGCCGGGAGGCAGCTGCCCTGCCTCCGCCGTTTCTTTGTTGCTGTTTTTGAGCTTTCGCTACACTGCAGTGCTGCCAGCACCGCATCCCCTGCCTGCCGAGACCTCCCGGAATTCCCGCTACTGCTTCGGAGTTCGATACATCTCATCTACCGTCTGGGATTTTTGTGCGCATCCCTGCTGTTCCAGCTGCCGGTCCCGAGAGAGTCCTGCTGGGGCACCAGGATCGGCCGCCCAGGAGTTTTGTGAGCTTTTCTCCCATCCCTTCCCGGCTCGTGTCCACCATTGCCGCGTGCTCCCCGAGCTCGCTCCGGAGCGCCCCCTGCAGCCGTGAGGGAACCATCGCACCCGCCCTGCTCAGCGGGAGCCGGCCGTGAGCGTCACTGCACCAAAGGGGACAGGGTCTGACAGCTGGGAAGGTGTCATTGGGTTCTGGTTCGGTTTGATGCTACTGTCACAGTTATTGTTGTTCTGTTTGCCTTGCTATATATATACATACACATATTAGTAAAGAACTGTTATTCCTATTCCTCATATCATGGCCTGAAAGCCCCTTAATTTCAAAATTATAATAATTTGGAGGGGAGGGAGTTATATTTTCAGTCCAAAGGGGGTTTCTGCCTTCCTCAATAGACACCTGTCTTTCAAAACCAAGACAAAACCCAAGGAAAAACAGCCCAGGGGTTGTGCCAGAGTTAACTGCTTTTATGTGCTAAGGCTCCTCCCATAGCCTGATTTCCCGGGCATTTTTTCCCCAGGCATCCAGGAATCTGCCCCATCAGCAAGGGCGGGTCGCTTGCAGCCCAATTGTGGAAGCTTTCTCTCCTCTGATTGGCTGTCAGGCGAAGTCTCCCGGGGGACAGGGCTCCCCTCCATCACGTGTACAGCCCCTATAGTAATTTTTCACCTCATGTATAACACATGTTGAGGCATAAATAAAAATCCAATTGGTCCCTCTCAATATTTTTGCAAATTTTTTTGTAAAAGCAAACAAAAACCCCAAAATGCAAACCTGCAGTATTTAGCTCCCTTTGCATGACTGTAGTTAGTAACATGAGCAGTTGAGCAGTAATAAAATAGACTGTTTATGTCCAAATCCCATTCTTTTCACTTAGATTGTGAATTTCATCATCTGCAAACATCCATGCTAAAATCTATTACCTGGATGTTGGTAATTTGAGGACTCAGAGCTGTGCAGACTTCTGCGTAAAGAGGCAAAACCACTTACTCATAAAAGGAAACCCCTCTAAAAAATCCCCCTGGTCTGCAGTGATGCAATTTTCAGGCACAGTAACACAAGAAATATAAATGATACTGGAGTCTTCCATTCCTGACACTCTGTCTCCCTAATGACATATCACAGTATTTTTATTTAACCTCTCCTGGCAAATCACTGGTAGTATTGACTAGATATTGATGATAAATGTATGATATAATGATTACTAAATATTGGTATCTAAATGTACCAATGCATCGTTGTAACATCTCCAATACCTGCTGATAAATGGCTTCAGTCTTTTGCGTCAACAGCATTTTATGAAAGAATATCATATAAACTTCAAGATAAACTCCCACATTTTGAAGAGACTGCCTCTTTTTACACTTCATAAATAGAAGCAAAGATTGTACAATATATGTGTTGAAATGATCTCATCTAATTCCAAAAAGGATAAGTATAGAGCTCAAAGGGGATCTCTTTGCTGGTCTAAATTGTCATAATTCTAGGAGAGTTATGGCAATTTATTCCAAAGAAGGATCTGTCCCTAGGAGCCTGCCTACTGTTATCTCTCCAGCTCTCAAGCTTTACCAAGGTGATTTCTTTTTTCTCTTCTTTTGCAAGGAACCCTTACCTGAAGTCACATAACTGTTTTGGGATCCCCAAAACGGAACAGATGAAGAATCCCATGCTTTTAAAAAAATTGTCTTAGTGATCTGTAGCAGGTGCTTCACCTCTTTCAAATTATTTCCAAAGGGGCATATTATTAGTTTCTAATCATAAGAAGTCTTAAGACATTTCTTCTGTGGTAGGAAGCTTTTCTGAGCCAGATAAAACATTGACCTGATTCCCTTTTTGGCTGAACTCACACTTGTTAACATCTTGTGCTGGGCAGGTGGAGGGGTAAAAATTCCAAATCAAAGAAAATGCTGTCAAAATCTTTTTTAAACATTTCAATAGCTGTTGTATATGAAACACAGCTGGAAGGCACAAAACATGACAGTGAGGCACATAGTTTATATCATTGCTCACATTTCCACCTCTGAGTAGTTAATTTATCTCCAAGTTCTATTTGTAAAACCTTTATGCATATCCATAATTTCTTTTTGGTATAGAATAAATGTACACACAAATTTCATCTAATCAAGGCAGTGTACAGACAGGAACTAGCTGATGAAGTGTTTTTCATGATTTTTTAATGTATGTCTTCTCTCCCCTATAGTCGCTTCAAATGTCATCTCCTCTTGGCTTCTGTCAAACTGTTGCAAGCATGAAAATAATAAATAATACATACTTTGTATTCCAACAACTTTGTACAAGTACTCTTATCATATGAGCTCTCTGGTGAGATAAGGGAGATAAAATTTAAATTGTAGCTCTTTTATCTCAAAATGAGTGAGAAAACACTATGTTCCATTTGTGTCACATCCCACAGCTGCTGGGATGTGGCATCCTGGGAGCTGAGGGAGGGAAAATCTTCCCATGGTACATACAGCACTGGCATATTAACAGTAACACTAGTTCTTGAAGCAGAGGTCCCCCCAACAACCCACAGGGAATTCCCCAGGAGGTACAGGTCCATCTGTTTCCCTGAGCCAGCTCATCTTCCATCCCAGCATTGCTATGGTGATGTGGACTAACCCCCACCCAAGCACAGGGGTAGGCCAGGGGTATGGAGACCTGCCAGCAAGAAACCCTGGGGAAGGTTGCTAATATATGAACAGCTCTTCTTAGGAGAAGACAATCTTATTTTTATTGTGCTGGGGGCTGCTGGGCAGTGAGGAGGACTTGCACTTTAAGCTTTGCTATGCCCTGTGTTTGAGTGCTGGACAGACTTGGTCCTCCCTTTCTTTCTTCAGATATTCCAAATTCTCAAGAATTTGGCTAGGCATCCCTGGGGTCTCCTGTCTCCACTTTCAGAGTGATGCAACACCAAATTAAAATGAGAAATAATGAAAGGTGCAGATAATCCAGCGGGACTTTGCCAGTAGTGGATCCTCTGGTCAGTTAGGACAGCTTTAAGGTCCCTCTTATCTATTAACACAGAGAAAGCCAATAGGGCCTTGACATGGCCCACAGGCTCCCCTGTGCAGAAGAAATGGGGATTGCTGGAGGGCAAAGAGGGTTGTTCAAGAATTTCAGAATTAAATAAAACAAATTAACAAATGCAGGAGTCAACCACTGGTTCTGATGAAATGGTTTAGGGCAAATAAACACGCATGCACGTATACATAAAACTAGAACTTGCATGGAGGGGATCAAGTCAAGCAAACTGTAGTATTCAGCTATATATTCATATAATAAACGTGAGCACATTTCTTGGCTCTCAGATAAGGCAGTGTGATGATCTGATTATAAGAGATGACTCTGCCCAAATTAACATGCAAATGAGACCATATGCCGAAGTCAGTAGTACAGATTTTATTTAACAGTAAATGTGAGGTAGAGAGATAGAAAGAAATAGGAAAAGGGGGGGAAAAAAAAGAGAGAGAAATTAAGCAAGTTATCACCACCACTGGATCACTATGGTGTCCCGCTGGTCCTTCTTCACCCTGGTCCGCTCAGTGGTGGAGGTACCACTTTTATATGGTCCAAGTCCCTGGTATTTAAGGGGTATAGATGCCATTCCCATAACTTGACATGGTATGTACATAAGCACTTGCTTCCTTTCCCACAGTTTGCCATGGTGGGAATTTTTGTCTGGATGCATTACCCAGATCTGCCTCACCAGGCCTGGAATTAGCACCTTCCTGTTGTTGCCATCTGTGCTTATCACAAGTTCCACTGTGGTGGCTTATCTTATAGGGACAGTGTTTTGAGACATGCAACTGCATTCTTTAAGTCCTCACAGGCAGTTCCCCTAAGTACACCTGTTTGGTTTTGTTTAGTTTTTTTCCTTTCCTTCCAGCTGCTCACAAGACTAATAAATGACTAATTAACACTATTTTTGTAAACAAGTTGCACAGCACAGAACTGTATTTACTGGAATGATGTTGCATTATTGCTTCTATTTCATTAAATGTTTAATTTAGGCCTTTTATAACCCTTAGAGGTATAAAGGTTATTCTTCCAACCTCAGACAAACACAGTAGGAGGCAATTTTCCAAACACAAAACACTTGTGCACACAAGTCTCGTTATTCATATACTCAATAAGAAAATTTAGCTACCTTCGTCCACCTCCCAGACACTTTCTCAGCAAGACAAAGTAAGATTTAGAAAACAAATAGATAAAACATTTTGGCCTTAGTGACAGTGAAAAGAAGAGGATATTATTTTTTGTCAAACTGTTCTGCATTATGATTTGATCTACTTAATTCCCTGTACATTTTTAGCAAAGCATTTGCAGAGCATAGGTTTAATACATGCAAGCTGCATCATGGATATGCCCTTTTCAACTTAATGGTACAAGATTTGGTCTATGTTCTTTACTTTTGTAACAGCAGAGTGTTCTATTTTGTTTTATTTTGTCCAGATAGACAGAGGAGGAATATGTCAAGGGTTCTGAAAATGATGGAATTAAACTCAAGCATTCAAAGGTCCCAGCTGTTACTTGGGAAGAATTACACAGAAATGAAAGAGCACCAAATATTATGGATTACTGCTGGCAAATGTTATGTGTGATATGCTGGCAGTGGAGCTATGGGTAATCATAAACTCAGAGAACAGGTCACTTACATCATGTTATGTTTATGACTAGAGGCACAGAAATCATAGATCCGAGTCAATAAACAGGAGAACAAGGTGCAACATTTCTTATGATTCTGGAAAGAACAGATTTAAGAGATTTAAGAGATTGTGACTGTATTCCACAGGACCATATCTTACAGATCCTTGTTTGTCTTTACCTGCTCATAGTAATTTAAGCTTCCAATTTTAATCAGGATTAAAACCAGGGAGAAAGAAACCTTGATTTACATAGATGATTCTATTTTTGCTTTGCATTTGTACTTGGTAATTATCTTCATTCTCATTGACTGGCATAATGATAAACACAAGCTGATTTGCAATGTATATTGATACATTTCAATATCTTTTTTATTATAGCATATAAATATATAGACAGTGAGAGTGCAAGAATTATTGTAATTTTTTCAGATGCTTATGTTTTACATTCATATTATCTCAGAAAATGGCAAAATACTTTACTAAATGAAGATTTTATTTGGAGTTTGTATCAAAATGCATTGGGGTGGAAATTAAAAATAAATTTAAATCACAGAATCACAGAATGGGTAAGGTTGGAAGGGACCACAGTGGGTCATCTGGTCCAACCTCCCTGCTCAAGCAGGGTCTTTCTAGAGCACATTACACTGAATTGCGTCCAGATGGTTCTTGAATATCTCCAGTGAGGGAGACTCCACAACCTCTCTGGGCATTCTGTTCCAGTGCACGGTCACATGCACAGTAAAGAAGTTCTTCCTCATATTCAGGTGGAGCTTCTTGTGTAGTTCCTGTACAGTTCCTGTGGAACTGTATCCCTGTACTCTCCCCAGGTCACCTGTCCTTGCTTCCACTGGCTCTGAATTTCTTTCTTACTCCACAGTTTGAGGAGCAGATCCTTGGTCAGCCATGCTGGTTTCCAGCCTGCCGTGTTGATTTCCTTCATACAAGGATGGAGAGCTCTTGAGCTCTAAGAAAAGTGATCTTAAAGAATTGCCAGCTCTGGTCAGCACCTCTGTCCTTACGGACAGCTATCCAGTGGATCTCATTCAGCAACTCCTTAAACAGCTGAAAGTTCACTCTTTCAAAGTTCAAGGTCCTGACTTTGTTCCTCCCCAGGCTCATGCTCCTGGAGATCACAAACTCACAGAATCACAGAATGGGTCAGGTTGGAATGGACCACAGTGGGTCATCTGGTCCAACCTCTGTGCTCAAGCAGGGTCTTCCTAAAACTCATTGCACATAACTGTTTCCACATGGTTCTTGAATATCTCCAGTGAGGGAGACTCCACAACTTTTCTGTGCAATCTGTTCCAGTGTTCAATCACCTGCACAGTAAAGAAGTTCTTCCTCATATTCCAGTGGAGCTTCCTGTGCATCAGTTTCTGCCTGTTGCTTCTTGTCCTATTGATTGGCACCACCAAGTAGAGCCTGTCTCCATCCTCTTGACACCCTCCCTTCAGATACTTACAGACATTGATAAGGTCCCCTCTCAGTCTTCTCTTCTCCAGGCTGAATAGGCCCAGCTCCCTCAGCCTTTCCTCATAAGAGAGATGCTTAATTCTATCCTGATTTTGTCTAGTTTGAGGTTCCTGTTTGTAGCATATGAATGCGAGAGACACAAGCTGAAGCAAGTGAATCTGCTTTATTTGCAAAGTTAGACAGCATTTATACTTTCAGCCTGAAAAGCTGTTTTTAGCCGCCCACATAAAGCCAGTTACAGTTCCCCAGTAAATCCATCATCTTGACAGTTTGTTCTTCTTTTCTCAGGGCCACAGGCTAGCAAACAGGACGCCTTTCCTGTTTCAGATCTTGTGTGGTCAGCATTCTTCCACGCTTCTCAGCATTCTTGCCGCTGCAGCCTTCTATCCAGGCACGTGATGCCGCTGCTGTAGTTGCTGCTCTCCCTGTAAACCTACATTTCCCCCTTCTGTTTTTATTGAGGTCATAGATAAAGCTAAGGTAACCATTATTTGTTTTTGCATGCTTTTAACAGTTCTAACTATATTCAGAAGGACAAGACAGATGATTAAAAAGGATATCACTCCCAGACAGCCCAGTCCAATGAAAACCCAAACTCGTAAATTTATTCCAGAAAACCAATTTTTTGGATTTAGCTGAGAGATAATTTTTTAGATTTGTCAACACCTTTTGTTCCTCCAGATTTTGTAAAGTTCTGAGTTGATCTTTTAATTGAGTGTGAAGTGACTGAATATCTTGTTGTAAAGTTTTATCAAAGGCCCCTTGGAGGTGGTTTTTAACTGTCTCCCAATTCTGTTCCGTGTCATTCCATGGAAGAGGAGTGACATAAAGAATTATGGATATGTTCCCAATCACAGTGTAGGGATAGACAAGTTTTTCGGGTCTCAACTCTTTCGCCTACCCATAAAAGAGCACTTTCTAAGGCATCTAATCTGGCCATTATTTCTTTAACAATGTGTTCTTGTATTTTTAATTCTTTTATTATATTATTTAAAGCCTGTCCTACGATATGGACAGTTTGAATGGAATGGATTAAGGCAGCAACAGCCACAGAAGCTGTGGTTAA
>VXAZ01008477.1:0-12294 GCA_013399875.1 Gymnorhina tibicen | reverse complement strand
ATAATAATTCAGAGGGAAGGGGCCTGCATTTTTCATTCAAAGGGAGGCTCCTGCCTTCATTAGTAGACACCTGTCTTTCAAACCAAGACAGTTAGCTTTTCCTCCTCTCTTGTTTAGTTCTTCCCCTGTCTCACATTGCTTATGAAATCTCCAGGGTTAACATTACATCTGTCTTGACTATATATACAGAGTCCTCGTCTAATAAAAAAGGTGCCATATTATGTAGTCACTTTTCAAATAGGGTTGTACTTTAATTATTAGCATAAACTGGAAATTTTTTTTGGTGAAAAGTGAAAAGATCATACTTTGAGATTAACTAGCATGCTAAGTAAACTAATAACTATATATATTTCATAAGTATGGAGCCTAGAGACTTAATAAAAAGGGCCAGCCCCAGAGAAATTGCTTTTCATGTTTTGATTAAGTCTATTTGAACCCAGACAAGAAAAGTGCAATATATACTGAGGGAAGAATCCAATAGAATACCATTGATTTTGCATCATAAATTATATTTAAAAAATAAAAAATGTGAAATAAAAATTAGAGCTGCAGTAATCCCAAGATTTCCAAGGAATTCACAAAAAAAAAAAGAAAACCAAACCCACCAAAAAACCCCCAAAAATAAAGCAAAAAAACCCAAACAAACAAACAAAAAAAAAAACAACAAAAAAACCCAACCAACCAAACAAAAAAAAACAACAAAAAACCAACAAACCCCAAACACAAAACAAAACAAAGAACATGAAGTAATTATAAAGGAAGCATTATTGTGTGAGAACTTGTAAAAAGAAAACATTATAGTATTAAAAACATAATGCCTTATATTTATAAGAAAGTACATATTAAAATTAATATATAATTTTACAATAGTTTTGTTCTAGAATCCCATTCCTTCAACTATTCAAAGTGCATAAATAACATTCTTCTGAAGGCATCCTCCTGGCTGTTTGGGTTTGTAGACGGAGAATTACATAGAATCACATGTGAGTATTCTAAAAGTTAAAGAGAGTCCAATTGTCTGTGAATATACATGACAGAATTATCTCTACTGCTGATTCTTTTAACATTCCCTACAAAAAAAACAGGTTGAAAGAATACTAAATTTGTGAAGTTATGCTTAGAATTCCAGAAATGCCAGAATCAAACTTTAATTTTAAACTTAGAGCTGCCTCAGTAGTTCATCTATTATGCCATAATCTTTATGTACAAAAGGGACACTCAACACCCCATCATTTACAATCACCATAGCATCTTTGCTGTCTGCATCAAAAGCAGCATGCAATGCCTGCATCCTACAACTAGGGGTAACACAACAAAATGGCACCATGTATCAAAAGAGGTGAGGGATAACAAGCTGCAATAGGCAAAAAAACTTGTAACATAACAAATTTTGGTACTTTATTTTCTTCTTTTACTATCCTTGAACTTAACACCTACTAAAAAATTGTCCGTCAAAATCTTCACCTGTTGCTAATACTATTTCTTCCTGTCTGCTTTTTGGCCTTGTTTTAGGACATATTCTCTCCCTCCTCCTACAGGCCTCTTCATTCTGATTTGCAGAAACAAGTACCTTCATGTTGCTTTTTCTCCCCTTCCCAGGATTTTGCTCACAAATACACGATGTGTAACAGCAAGTAGGGGGAATCAGAGCCTCATGGCTCTGCTGGTCTCTGTCCATGAGCAAACAAGAGAGATTTTAGGGCCTTGGGATGACTGGTTAAGGGATCAGGAGCACAGGTAGTGTTTGTTCTCCTCTCTCCTGCCACTTGCAGGGAATGATGAGAGAATAAACAGGAAGATCACAGACCAATACCTGGCTCTGAGCTTGGTGTCACTGGCAAAATTGTGGGTTTTTTGATCTTGGGTTGGTTTACATGACACCAGGCCTGCTGGCAACAGATGGGGTACACCTGTCTCAAAGGAGGAAAAGGAACTTACACAGGAGCCAACAGGACTCATTGAGAAAGTCTAGGGAAAAGGGATAAAATCAGGCCTGCTAGAGATAAGCCTGGGGGCAGCATGACACTGAGGGGTGGTGTGCTAGTGAAGTCACTTGCGCAGCCATCTCAGTAGACATAGGGGATGAAGACCGTGGAACAGCAAAGACATGAGGGCTGTTGATGTGTTAGAAACCACAGATGTGCCTGACAGTGGTGACATAATCATTAGAGCTTCTCCCCCCAAAAAGGTGGCAGGATCAATGTCCCAAATTAACTGCTTCTACACCAATGCACACAGCATGGACAAGAAAGGGAGGAGCTGGAAGCCACTGTGCAGCAGGAATACTATGACATAGTCAACATCACAGAATCATGGTGGGATGATTCTTGCAACTGGAATGATGCAATGGAAGGCTATGAATTCTTCAGAAGGGATAAGCAAGGGAGGAAGTGGGGTAGCCCTGTGTGCTAGGGAATGTTTTGATTATCTAGAGCTTAATAATCGTGATGATAGGATTGAAGGTTTGGGGTAAGAATCAGGGGAAAGGTCAACAGAGCAGATATCCTGGTGGGATTCTATTACAGACCACACAACCAAGATGAAGAGGCAGATGAAATATTCTATAAGCAGCTGGGAGAAATCTCACAAGCATTAGATCTTGTTCTTGTGAGGGACTTCAACTTACCAGAGGTCTGCTGGAAATACAACAGCCGAGGAGGTTTCTGGAGTGTGTGGCAGATAATATCCTGACACAGCTGGTGAGTGAGACATCTAGGGAAGGCATTTGCTGGAACTGTTGTTTGTGAACAGAGAAGGACTGGTGGGTGATGTGATGGTTGGCTGTCTGGGGCACATCAACCACAAAATGACAGTTTTCAGTTCTCAGAAAGAAAAGAAGCAGGGTCAGCAAAACTACCTTGGAATTCCAGAGAGTAGACCTGTTGGCCTGTTTAGGACATGGACTGACAGAAACCCTTGGGAGGCAGTCCTGAAAGGCAAAGATATCCAGGAAGGCTGGGCATTCTTCAAGAAGGAAATCTTAAAGTCACAGGAGCAGACTGTCCCCATGTGCCAAAAACAAGGTGCTGGGGAAGAAGACCAGCCTGGCTGAACATACAGCTTTAGCTGGAACTCAAGAAAAAAAGAGGGGAGTTTAAGCCTTTTGAAAGAAGGGGCATGCAGCTCAGGAGGACTACAAGTATGTCATGAAATTATACAGGGAGAAAATTAGAAGGGCCAAAGCCCAACTAGAACTTGATCTGACTACTGTCATAAAAAACAATGAAAAATTTTTCTGTGAATATATGCCCAACAAAGGCAGGCTAGGACAATCTCCATTCTTTATTGGATGTTGGAGGAAACATAGCAACAAAGGATGAGAAAAAGGCTGAGGTACTTGACGGCACCTTTTCCTCAGTCTTTAATGGCAGGACAAGTTGTTCTGAGAGTACCCAGCCCCCTGAGCTGGAAGACAGGGATGAGGAACAGAATGAAGCTCACACAATCCAAGGGGAAACAGTCACTGAGTTGCTACACCACTTAGACACACACAGGTCTATGAGGCCAGATGGGATGCAACCAGAGGTACTAAGGGAGCTGGTGGAAGTGCTTGCTGAGCCATTTTCCATGACATTGGCAGTACTGGCGACCCAGGAATGTCCTAGCTGACTGGAATTTGATAAATGCAACTCCCATCTAAAAGAAGAGCTGGAAAGAAGACTTAGGGAACTACAGGCCTGTCATCCTGACCTTGGTGCCACGGAAGGTCATGGAATAGATCATCCCGAGTCTCATCATGTGGCAGCTGCAGAGCAACCAGGGGGATCAGAGCCAATCAGTATGGGTTTGTGAAAGTCAGGTGCTGCTTGACCAACCCAATCTTCTTATATGAGAGAGTGACATGCTTACTGGATGAGGGAAAGGCTATGGATGTTGCCTAACTGGACTTAGTAAAGTTTTTGACACCATTTCCAACAGCATTCTCTTGGAGAAATTGGCTTGAATTGGTGGGCTGTATGCTGTGAAAGCAAACTGGCTGTATGGTCAGGCCCAGAGAGTGGTGGTGGATGGAGTTACATTCAGCTGGTGGCCAGTCAACAGTGGTGTTCCCCAGGGCTCAGTACTGGGGCCAGTTCTGCTTAATATTGTTATTAATGATATGGACAGGGAATCAAGTGCACTCTCTGGCACTGTATGGATGACACCAAGCTGGGTGGGAGTGTTCATCTGCTGGAGGGTAGGAAGGCTCTGCAGAGGGATCTAGATAGGTTGGATCATGGGCCAAGGCCAGTGGTGTGAGGTTCAACAAGGCCCAGTGCCAGGCCCTTCCCTTGGGTCACAACAAGGCACAGGCTGGGGCAGGCAACAGGCAGCACCACAGGCTGGGGCAGAGTGGCTGCAAAGCTGCCCACAGGAAAAGGACCTGGGGGTGCTGGTGACAGCAGCTGAACATGAGCCAGGGTGTGCCCAGGTGGCCAAGAAAGTCAGTGGCATCCTGGCCTGTATCAGCAACAGTGTGACCAGCAGGACCAGGGCAGGGATTGTCCCGCTGTACTCGGCACTGGTGAGCCTGCACCTCAAGTCCAGTTCTGGGCCACTCACTGCAAGAAGGACATGGAAGTGCTGAAGTATGTCCAGAGAAGAGCAATGGAGCTGGGGAAGGGTCTGGAGCACAAGTCTTGTGAGGAGCAGCTGAGGGAGCTGGGGTTGTTTAGGCTGGAGAAAAGGAGGCTCAGAGGAAATGTTATCACTCTTTGCAATTGCCTGAAAGGAGGTTGTAGCAAGGTGAGGGTTGGCCTCCTCTCCCAGGTAACAAGTGACAGGACAAAAAGAAATGTCTTCAAGGGTGCTAATGGAGGTTTTGGTTGGATATTAGGAAAAATTTCTTCACAGAAAGAGTGGCCAAGTATTGGAACAGGTTGCCCAGGGGAGTGGTGGAGTTACCAGCTCTGGAGGGATTTAGAAGGTACATAGATGTGGCACTTAGGGACAAGTTTAGTGGTGAACTTGACAGTGGAGTTTAATGGTTGGACTTTATTCTCTTAGAAGTATTTTCCAAACCAGATGATTCTGTGATTCCGTGTTGTTTCTATGTTGTTGCTCTACCAGAATGAAAGGCTTAAGAGCACAACGCTGTCAACAGTGGGGAGGCTGAAAGCTAGATGGTTTTGGCCTTCATACGGGACAGTGATTCCCTCCTGTGGCAACTAAATCTTCCTCTGAGCTTCATGGCAACCAGGACTCTAGTTTCTGCTTTTGGTAGATACTATAAACTCACTTTTGCAACAAATATGTTTGTGAGTATTGAACTGAAAATAGCTACCCTTCCACCACAACTCCCTTTCCATTGCCTGGACAGTGATCTGCACTCATTTTAGCCAAATTCCTTCCATTCTGTCCACAGTGAGACTATGAAATTATACTTTTTGGGCTACATGCTAAAATTGCTTCTTGTGTCTCTGCAGCCACCAAACACAACTTACAGATTGTACTCTCTGAATGGATATAGAGATAAAAACAGTGTCATGAAATTCCTGGGTTTAAGTTGTGCCTTATGAACTTGAGTAATAATTGTGTAGGTACCAGTGAAATAAAATATTCTTACCAAGACACAGAATGTGAGGATCCAAATTCTTTTATCTTCTGTTGCTTCAGTGTGTGATCATGGAAAAATCTTCACACTTCTTCACGCTTCTGTTCTCCTGTCTTCAAAAACTGTCTTTGTTCTCCTTTGGATGATAACATTGTATTTGAATAGACACTGAATTTGGCAGTAAGCAACTTGCACAATCTAGATCTTACTGTTCCCCCTACACCTTGCCAAAAATAAAAGATAAAACATGCTACAGTTACTTGAAATAACTTCTAATTTGTGATACATCCACTTAATCACGGTCATTTTAAAATGCATTTCATCTAAAACCTTACATGAAATTCTGTATCAGGGATGTCTAAATTCAGAAAATATACTCTTGACTTTTCATAAGAGTGATGTAAAGTAAGAGTGCACTTTTACCGCATATATTGTATTTAGATTCTTGTGAAATGTGGTCCAAATACTGAAGTGCAATAGGATTTCTGTGATTCACGAAGACTATGAAAATACATTAGTCATCATGAGAGCGACAGTTACTAAGTGCTTAAAAGCACCAATATGCAATAACTATAAGGCCTGAAACAAGATCTGGTGATCAGAGAGAATGTTGGGACAGCACACAGAACTGGAGAACTGCAATGAGCAGATGCAGGGTCTGCCGGAAGAACAGGCTGGGAAGGTGAGGAGGGGACATCATCTTTTACATGAGAGAGCAGTTGCGATGCATGAGTCTCTGCCTTGGGATGGCTCTCTGCCTTGGGATGGGTGATGAGGTGGCTGGGTCCTGATGGCTAAGGATTTCTAGGCAAATCCTAATGTTAGGAGAGGTGTTTATGAAGGGTTAGGAAAGTTGACTCTGATGAGGGATGTGGGGAGAAAAAGAAAGCTTTCTACAGGTACCTTTTTGGGAAAAGGAAGAGAAGGGAAAATGTGGGCTCACTGCTGAATGGTCAGGGATCTAGAAGTAAGGGACATGGGAAAGGCCAAAGTAGTCAATATCTTCTTCACCTCAGTCTTTAGAGATAAAGCAATCCCAGTTCACTAAGAGCAGGGAGCAAGGCCAGGGCAAGGAATACTTATCCTTGGTGGAGGAAGAGCAGGTTAGCAAACATTTAAATAGACTGGATATTCATGCATCCACAGGACCTGACAGGTTGCACACACGAGTGCTGAGAGAATTGGCCCTTGTCATTGTGAGGCCACTCTCAAGTATCTTTGAAAGGTTACTGCAACTGGAAGATGTTCCTGAAGACTGGAAAGAAGAAAATGCCATCCCCATCTTCAAGATTGGCACAAAGGAGGATTCAGGAAACTACAGACTTACCGTCCTCACCTCAGTCCCAGGCTCAAAGGATTATAGTGACTTGCACAAACACCAGCTGGTGTGGGGTGGTCACTACTGGTATGCTACAGGGATTGAAACTGAGCCCACTATTGTTTAACAATTTCATTAAGGGCCTGGAAGTGGTGGGACAAGAGTGCAACCTTAGAAAATTTGCAGATGATACAAAACTGAGATGAGTATGCTATTCAGACAGATCTGGACAGGCTGGAGAAATGGGTGAACAGAAACATCAGGGGAAAATGCCAAGTCCTCCACTTGGAGGGAAATAACCCTCCACACTACCACAGGCTGAGGACTGACCAGCTGGAAAGCCGCTTGGACCAAAAAACATCTGGAGATCCTGGAGGATGAGTAGACCATGAGCCAGCAACATGCATTTACAGCAGAGGCCAACAGCCTTCTTGTCTGCACCAGGAAGAGTGTTGCCAGCAGCCAGGGAGATTTCATCCTCACTCTCTGCTCAGCCCTGATGAGAGATGTCTGGAGTGCTGTGTGCAGTCCTGAGATCTCCACCACAAGTGAGACATGAACATACTGGAGTGAGTCCAGCAAAGGGTCACAGTGATAAAGAGATTGAAGCATCTCTCACTGAAAGGAAAGGCTGAGAGAGCTGTGCATCTCTAGCCCAGAGAAATCTCAGGGAGACCTTATTACTGTATATAAATATCTGATGAGCAGAGTAAAGACAGAGCCAGGCTCCTCTCAGTGACAGAAGACACAGCAAAAATCAAAATACACAAAATTCCATTTAAAAATAAGAAGAAAGTTTTTTACCATGAGGTAGACTGACTGAAGGCTGAATGAGTGTGGTTGTGAGCAGGCTGCTCAGAGAAGCTTTGAAGTCTCCATCCCTAGAAATACTCAAATTTAATCGCACACACAGCCCTAAGCAACCTGCTGTGGCTGACCTGTTCTGGGCAGGGTTGGGACTGTGTGTGCTCCAGAGGTGCCAACCAGCTTTGATGCTTCTACAATTCTGGAGCTAGAATCTCAGTTAGACCCAATGGTAGCATAGTACAGTCCAGGAACAAAGACTGGACACACTGTGCAATTGTCAATATTCTCTCAATAAGAAAGAACAGGATCTGAATTTGTATTTATAAAGTACAAGGGCACATGGAATAGATCTGTAGTCTTTCATTCTATACATCACATGCCTTAAGAAAACTCAAGACAGTACCTGAGGAAAAAAAAGAGGGTTTAGCCTGAACAGGGATGAAACCCAAAATTTGTTTCTGCCCCTGTGTTCTAATGGCAGTCTGTGCCACTGTTATTGACAATTCATTTTTTGCCTTGAGTCTTGGCCTTTGCCTTTTCTAATTGCTGTTGCAGGGGCCATAATGTCCTGTGTTTACTTACCTGCTGTGCTGCCATGCCATACTTCTGGCCTGGCAATCCTGTTACCAGCAGCCTGGTGAGGAAGCTCTGTACTCACAGGATGCCCCTGCTTACCTTGGCCCACAGTTACCCATAAGGTGGTCTGGCACAGCCCGGGGTAGCTTGCTGAGGAAGCTCATGTGATGCTCCTAGTAAGGAAGTTCTTTGAAAAACATTCATGTTTTTCAAAAAACTGGAGCTTGTTTCACCCCTTGAGCAATGCACCAAGATTATGGAGCAGGCTTGCTGGCAGCAGTCGCACCTGCCCTGATTATCAAGCTCTCGCAAATAGTACTTCTGCTCTTCCTGCCTCCTGCTGCATTAAAGAAGCATGAGGCTTGTTGCAGTTGCACAGCCCAAGTCTCCCCATCAGCCTCCTGGGACAGGCCTTTTGGGCACTTGCTTGACCATTGTTGCTGGGACAGACATGTCCGCCTCCATTTCACAGCCCTGCAGCCATCACTCATGTGTACAGAAAGCATTGTTTCTTTATAAGATCAGCCTCCAGGAGAGGTATCACAGACTGTGAAAATGAGCTGGAGAACCCCACAAAGCTGCAGTCAAGTAAATGGGACTCTGCCTATGTGGAATGGAACATACACTTTTTGAGTATTTTTACATTATTTTAATTTTAGATGCTACCAAAAAGAAAAAAAGTAAATCCTAAAATAGCAACAGATTTTAAGCTTTAGTATGTAACAGGTTTTGAATTTGACAGATTTGATTGTACAAATTAGGAAAGAAATGAAAATGTACATAAGAGGCTTGAATAAATGTTTTCTCTAGGCTCACTGCAATGGGTAAAAAAGTGTAGTGCAAAACTGCACATATTTATACCAAAAGAAGGCTACAATGCCCTTGACTGTATACCACAACTCCCACTGCTAATTTGTTTTTCATAACATTGTATGTGTTTGACTCAACATACAAAGCCTTATATCACAAACAAAGGCTGTTGTTTACAGATGCCAAGCCTACTACAAGACCCTAGATTGGTCTACTCTAGCCCAGCCAGTGATAAAGTATCCCGGTTTGACTTCAGCAAAGAAGCCAAATCTATGTAAATAAGTGGATGATTTGGTTTATAATTGTATGCTGAATTTAAATTAAGATCTAGTAGGCATATGTTCTTCCGGGTGGATATTTGTATTAGAGAAGGTCTCTACTAGATTCTTAAATTTCATCTGCAGTATCACCCACTCATGGAGTAGGCAGTAGAATTCTCACAAACAGTACTGTGTGTTGCATTCATTTACTACTTCAGGTGTCTGAAAGTTGTTTTTCTGGAAAGGACAATGCTCACTTGATCTTTACAGGAATTACAAAGTTCAGCCACACTGTGATGAAAGCAAGGACTTGCACTAACTCTGCTGGACACCAGCGTGAAAAGTGACAATTAATTACTTTATCCTTTGTCACTGCCCGGAGTGAATTCATTTAATCAGAACAGATGAAGAGGATAATTCCATCCATACATCCAAAGACTTTTCTGCCTTTGTCTTTGAGCATAAAGAAGAAATTTTGAAGCCTCATCTGTGGCTAGCCGGACAGCTGAACACTTCACTTCTCTGGTGTCTGTACAAACACCCCTGCTTAGATTCAGAAATGTCTGACATTGCCACGCCTACAAAAGTCATCAATTTGGCACCATTCCCTGACATTAAAAAGTTGGGGCAAAATTACTTTTGTAGCAGTTGTTTAAATTACTATCCCAACTCTGGTTAAACAACTAAAAACCCTGAACTCTATAATCAAAGGAATTTCTTTCAGGATTAGGGCTGAAAATTTTTGTTATTTTCTGAGAAGAAATATGGATTCTCAGTAGCTTCTATAATCTCAGATTTTGCATGGCAACCAAACAAATCTGTATTTTTCTATTTCAGATACAATGTAATATATGCCTAGTAAATGTATTTTACATTTGTAATATCAGATACTGAAGAACAACAAATGTCTTATTTTTACTCATTATACAGGTAAAGGTGCTCTAGGAATGTATCTCAATATAATTATAAAAATAATTACTGACACTTCTGTGTATGATAGCTGTTTATTGAAAACACAGTGTAGCCAAACTCTAAGCAGCTTTAAATCAAATGAACACAGAACCATTAGGCTGGAAAAGATTTCTAAGATCATCAAGTCCAACCTACCTTTGACCCATCACTACCTTGTCAACTCAACCATAGCATTTAGTGCCACATCCAGTAATTTCTTGAAACTCTCCGGGAATGATGATTCTACCACCTCCCTGAGCAGCCCATTCCAACGCTTAACAACCCCTTCAGAGAAGAAAGTCCTCCTGCTGTCCAACCTGAACCTCCGCTGGCACAGCATGAGGCCATTTCCTCTTGTCCTGTTACTTCTTGCCTGGAAGAAGAGGCCAAACCCTACCTAGCTACAACCTCCTTTCAGGCAATTGTAGAGAGTGGTAAGGTCGCCCCTAAGCCTCCTTTTCTCCAGGCTAAACAACCTCAGCTCCATCAGCTGCTCCTCACAGGACTTGTGCTCCAGACCCTTCCCCAGCTCCATTGCTCTTCTCTGGACATGCTTCAGCACCTCCATGTCCTTCTTGCAGTGAGGGGCCCAGAACTGGCTGAGTACAAGGAGACAATCCCTGCCCTGGTCCTGCTGGTCACACTGTTGCTGATACAGGCCAGGATGCCACTGACTTTCTTGGCCACCTGGGCACACCCTGGCTCATGTTCAGCTGCTGTCACCAACACCCCCAGGTCCTTTTCCTGTGGGCAGCTTTGCAGCCACTCTGCCCCAGCCTGTGGCGCTGCCTGGGGTTGTTGTGACCCCAGGGCAGGACCTGGAAACCTTGGCCCATTGATCCAGCCTGTCCAGATCCCTCTGAAAAACCTTCCTACTCTCCAGGAGATCAACAACTCTCACCCAACTTCGTGTTGTCCAAAACCTTAGCACAGGTACACTTGACACCCTCGTACTGGTCATTGATGAAGATATTAAACAGAATTGCCCCCAGTACTGAGCTCCGGGGAACACCACTGTTGACTGGCCACCAGCTGGATGTAACTCCATCCACCACCACCACTCTCTGGGCCTGGCCATACAGCCAGATCTTAACCCAGTGAACAGTGTACCAGTCCAAGACATGAGCTGCCAGCTTTTCCAGAAAAATGCCATCAAAGGCTTTGCTGAAGTTCAGGTAGACAAGATCCACAGCTCTTCCCTCATCCATTAGGCAGGTCACCTGGTCATAAAAGGAGATCGGGTTGACCAAGTAGGACCTGCCTTTCCCAAATCCCTGCTGGCTGGGCCTGATCCCCTGGTTGTCCTGTACATGCTGAGTGATCACAGTCAAGATAATCTGTTCCATAACCCTCCCCAGCACTGAGGTCAGACTGACCAGCCTGTAGTTCCCCAGATCCTCCTTCCGACCCTTTCTGTGGATGAGCATCACACTGGCCAGCCTCCAGGTCTGGGACCTTCCCAGTTAGCCAGGACTAAGGTGGAGATTTTCTTGGTGAGCTCTTCCGACAGCTCCCTCAGTACCCTGGAATGAATCCCATCTAATCTCATAGACTTCTGAGCATCTAAACGGTTTAGTACTTCATCATGTATTGCAGGAGTGTCGTGGCAGGTGTTGGTGGTAAAATGCTGTGACCTTCCCAAAAACATCTCCAGGAAAACTGGAAATTGCTCGGTGGGGCCACTGCGTACAGCACGCACTCACACACACAGATAGCTCAACAGATAGCTGCAAGGAGTGCAGGAAAGGTCTTTGTTTGGGGTTCCATGGGTGAAGTTTATTTCAGCCATGCAAAGGAGTCCCGCGACGAAGACACTGATAATGGACAGTCCAGGGTTTAAGTATGGGGTCAGTAGGGGTGGAGAGAGCATCAGAGGGCCAGTGATCTGAGAGTGCAGGGGTGGAGCATAGGGTAAGGGAACCAATAGGGAAAGACTGAGGGAGTGGCAAGGGAACAAGGGCCAATGGGAGAAAAGGGAAGGGAGAGCTTTCTGGAACTGGGACATACAGGGTAAAGAGGGGTAGGGAAGCCAACAGGCC
>VXAZ01008474.1:340829-546649 GCA_013399875.1 Gymnorhina tibicen | reverse complement strand
TACAGTCACCCCAAGACAAGTAGTTTTAGGGAAACCATTTCAAATAAGATGCAAGGTGTGCTTTTTAATATTAGATGTGAAAAGGCATCTTAAAAGTACTAAGGAATAGTGGTATATTTATTCGAGTTTTAAATCGTTGGGTGAAATCTTTCTATAAGGAAAGGCCAAATTTAGAAATCATTGCTTAAACTGCAGTCTATACTATGCTTGAGATATCTATGATTATAAAGGATCTTTTCCGGCCATATAAACTGTTATTAAAATTTCTGAAATAAAAAGGAAGATAAAAATATAGAGTTTAATGTGTCATCTGATCATTGAGATGACAGGAATAAAATTTGTCAAGTGTTGCTGCTCTGTATTGGTACATACATGTATTGGTATGTATTACCATTGAGCCCGTAGCTCCTCTTAGACTCTGTGACTCTCTTTCGCTAGAAGGAGTCCCAGAGCAAACAATTCACACATCATTAAAAATTCGTGTGAAAACAAAGTTAGGAAATGTCTAAATCAAAATGTAGTCATTCTAGTTGTGTATGACCAAATTTCACACAGTCCCATTAACAGGAAGTGGATTTTAACTCAATTAATACCAGTGGATTTTCTTGTGTTAAGGAAAAGTATTTGTAAAGCGGATAGTAGAAGGAAAATCATCAAGGATGCCCAATTGGATATGTGGTCTGAATAAAGCTACCCATGCTTTGTTTTTGTATTCTAATTTTTTGTGGTGAAAGGCAGAGGACAACTATTGGAAAAAATCTGACAGCTTATTTTCCACTGTGGTTGTGCTTAATTGTTTAAAAAAAAAATTAAAAATCTGTTAATAATAAGTCCCAGAAGCTTTACAGATTTTTGCCATAAGATTTTGCCCCTCCTTTATCAAGAACTGAGTTCCTCTGTCCTTTTTTTTTATATATATAAACTTCTGTTATTGTCACTTCTGCAGAAAGCTTGTTTTCACACAAGATTCATCCAAGCACCTTCTGTATTGCAGTGGTGTGAATTAATCAGGGATCAAACAGGCAGACTATGGCATAGCCTTGATCTATCATAGGCAGACTGTGGCAGAGCCTGTATGGGTGAACTTTGCCAACTCAACATTTAATGGTTTTGCTTTCCTGGCACGCACAGACTTTTGTAAGGAAAGCCTGTATTTAAGGGCACCATCTGAGTAAAAGTGACAGGAAGGACCATGGTGACATGGACTTGGGTTATATTTACATGATTCTTTTGTTAACATGTCGAAGGGTTCACAGCATTTGAATTATAATCTTGGTTATGCTCCTGTCAGGAAGAACTGTTTCTGATATCACAGAATATTCTGAGTTGGAAGGGACCCACAGGGATCAACAAATTCATTTCTGAAGTGAATGGCCCATGCAGGGATTGAACCCACATAACCTTGGTGTTATTAGCATCATGCTCTCACCAGCTGACCCAATCTCAGGGTCTTCAGTGGTCTAGAATCAGTAGTCTCATTCATGTTAAAAACATACACCTGATAAAGACAAATTGTTGAGGCTCTTGAGTTTTCTGAGAAAATTTCATTTGTCTATCTGTATGTCTTTTTGTCTTGAAATGGTTTCTATTAGTTTTAAATATTCAGTATTTTTTTAGAAGGCTTTGCTTTCTACCTGGAGAGCTGTAACTTTAAAAAATTGTGTGAGCAATGCCTCATGATTGATATTAGCAATATACTCGTAGTATCAGCTCTTTTGTCATCTGTGGCTGCAGTTAAAACAATGAAGCACTGGAACTGTCAGACTGAGTCAGACACTGCTAGTCAATATCTTGTCTCCAGTGGTGATCTCAATACATGGAACAGAAAGACACCAAAATCTTAGTCACTGGCAGAAATACTAATCCAAGGAGTGTTCTGTAACCCCAGGTATTTAGTGGTTGATACTTAGATTTCCTGAAGCATGAAAATTTATATTTTAATTTATATTCGTAAAATATATTTATAAAGTATATTTTATAATTTCTTTCTGTTACCATTTTATCCTCACTTGTTAAATATTCTCTTGTTTGGATGCTACAAATGGTATGCAGGAGAATCCAGTTAACCTCCTTATAATGTGCCTTCTTACTTAACTCTGGGTCAGAAGGTATGAAGTAATTGCAGTTTAGTGGTTCCTGTTGTCACTTTCTGGATCCTTTATTTCATTTATATCTCTGTTAAGCTGTGTAGCCATGACTGAACACTCCAAGTAAAGCTTTACTGTTGATTTATGTAGTGTCATTGTAATCTCATTTTTATTCTCAGCCCCAATCTTTATGCATCCTGACAAATTGTAAGCTTTTTCTATTGGCTGCTGGGTATCAAGCAAATTATTTCCAAAAGTAATCTGTTTTGACACTCAAAGTTTATTAACAAATGGCTATAGCTGATTTAGAACTCAATGATGTGTGTGAACAATTCCAGGTATTTCTGCCAGCCTGTTCTCCACTGTATTTGTCAATAGTCAATATTTTTCTATGACATACTTGTTTATCTATCTTTGTAAATACTGTCTCTTCTCTCTGCTCTTGTTTATTTCAAATAATTTTATACCATTTTCAAAATTTCCAATCTTTCTATTCAATACACTCCCTCTCCTTTTGAAGAGAATTGTGTTTTACAAATCAAACCCTAGTAGACATTTCTAGAGCACTTTTATCAGCCTTTTCCAGTGCTCAATTTTGACTGTTTCTTTCTATTCCTTCAAGTCATTGTTTTTGATGCCGGGGAGTCCCTTCGCTCTCCCCACTCCCCAATTTCTAACTGTCCATCCAAAAGTCTTCCAAAAACTCTACTATGAATGATAGTATTCTATATGCAAAGCTGATATATCAGTTTTGGTAGTAACTACTGTTGCATGCTATCTAAGTACTAAGAGCAGATTGCAGAGATTTGAACTTACCTTATAAATGTATCTTGCACACCTGTATGCCCCTCCTGAATGCATTTATTCTTCAAGGTAATGAAAAGCCAGTGGTACTGGTAGTTTGAAGTTGAAGTTGAAGGTTAGTAACTTAACTACGTTGAATTCTTGTTATCATCCAGCTGCACATGAAGCCACTGACTCAGTCACATAGTACATGGTCTTTCAAGTATTAGATTAGCCCGAGATGAAACTTGGAATTTCTCTTCAGAACTGTTGACAAGTGATAGTTTATGAATTGAGACAGATGGAAATTGCATTATGATTTTTGTACAAACTTCTGTATTACAGCTGAAACATATTTTGTTCCGATTTCAGTATAATTTTATTTTTAAAAGCTATAAAATGAAACAGAAAACAAATGTTTAATCTGATGGATTTGCAATTATGCCTTCTGATATTAAAAATAAAAAATGAACAAATGCAACTGAGACTTTGTTTTCAAGATTTTTCAATAATTTTGTCTGAATGGTAATATCTATCAGAAAAAAATAATCATAAAGATGAATGCTACCCAATAATTATCTTTCCTTCCTTGCATAGGCTAAATTCTGTTAATAAATGGTGTATGTCCATGATATATGGTCTACTTTCCTGGACAGTCCTACTGAGATCTGAGAAACTGTTAAAGCAGAGAATGTTGCTTTTTTTTTTTCTCTGAAGAGAGAGCAAAGCGAGAAAACAGCTATTCATCATTCTGTGTTTATGCAACATATATGTGACTTCATGCACATTGTTATTTACTGTACTGTGATATATCTACCTCAACAGTAGGTAGATGATAGTAGGAGATGCCCACTATCTTTCTTCCTTTGTATTATGGTAAATTTCAATGTGTTCTGGGCTTTACCAGTGGGATTTTCACTTCTCATTTTACTTCTTTATGACTTTCCCTACTTGTTTTACTGTTTTCTTCCCAGTATCCTCAATAGAGAAGCATCCACAGCCTGCTTGAGAAACAACAGTTTGTGTTGTCACTGTCTGCTATTTTTAATATGCCATTCTAATACAAGATTCTTGAGCTTTGCTCATCTGAATGATGAAGAAGCGTTGACTGAGTTGAATGTTACAATGCTGACAGTATTCTTGCAAGATTAAATGCAAAGAATGTCTGATAGTAAATGTCAAAGAGATGTTCTTGTCTTCATTTTACTTATTTCCTTTCTGTTGTTGAAGGGCAGGGGGCCATATTGTGCCCTGAGTCACAGTAAGCGCATGTTTGATATTAAACTTGCAGTGGGGTAGCTGTCTCTTGGATGTCCAAATTGGGGTAGCCCTTCAGATACAACTCTTTCCCTCAATTCTATTGCCTCCTGAACTGTCCACAGAGTTCCAGAGAATTCTGTTCAAAGGATAGTATTTCAAAGAATTTTTCTTACTTGTTTCAGAAAAAACAGGCATATGTGCATGCCTCACTAATATTTGGAAAGACTCCTTCATTGATTTTTTTTTCTGTTATAAATGCATGATTTTTATGCAAATTTCAAGCTGTGATACTACCACTTTAAACTGGGATGGCAGAAATATGCATATTTTGAAACCTCACAGCTTATGAAAACAGGTATTTTTTTTCTCTTGCCAGAAAACAAACTGTTTCTTTCTGGGTCCTCTCAAAGACAGAGTTTTGTATGATGAAAATAGTGTTGTTTATTCCTCTGCTTTCTTAAATACATAATGATTAGTGACTTTTCATCACTTTTTAGAAGAAATTGAAAGAGAACTAATTGTTTAAAATGCTGACATTCTAACAAAAATGCCAATGTGTCTTTAATATCGTTCATAAAAGCAGGATATTTTGACTAGACAATTAATCAAGAGAATGAGTTACAAAACAATACCCTTGAGTAGCAGAGGTGTCATGCAGATAAATCCCTGTGTTGCTGTGTCTGTATGCATCCCAAAATTTCCCTGCCACATTCATCCAGAGCACACTTTTCAGTAGCATACAGGAATGCAGATTGCCCTTCACGTGCCTTCATTAGCCATCTTCTCCTTGGGCTGCTTGCCGAAGTCCTGTGATTGGGTTGTCAGAGAGAGGAACAAAATTTCAACCCCCTTCCAAACACAAGAGCAAAGGGGTTGTAGATTTCAAAATTGAGGACTGAGTCCACTGAAATGCATGCATCGGTGAAATTTGTAGATGCTTTGGGAGAGAGGGAGGGAGGGTTCAGAAAAACAAAAATATCTCAACACCTCAATGATTCCTACAAATATTTATGCTGGAAGTGTTTAACTGTCATTAAGTGATCCATGAGATTTGTATGATGTAATTAATCCCAACAATGTTAATTGTCTCTAAAGTAAGATCAACCACACCTGTTTCCAGGAGTGCCAAGTCAAGATCAATTTTCTTTCAAAAATGGGAACAAAAAGCCTGAACGAAACTTGTGGTGAGGTTCTTTATTTTTTGTAGGGATTCCTATTTTCCTTTTTATCTATTTTGCTTTATTTTGAGGGTGGGTGGGTGTCTATTTACCTTTCGCGCGGACTACTTTCTTTAATAAAGCATACAAATCTCAGAACATCTTAGGCCTCAGCAGGATGAGAGAGAACGGTATTGTGTAGTCCCAGGAAATAGGCAACCTTCATTTTATAAAAGTTTAAGGTGAAGTTTGGTACGAGTACCGTGAAACCTTGCTTTCATGGTAGAATGGAGGCCATGTAACTCATCAGAGCCTGCCCGGGTCTTTGGTGACTTTGCAGAGTTCCCACGGATAAGGGGAGTAAAGCACAAACTGAGCCCCTTTTTGCTGCTCTGTTCAGACGTGAACCAGACGAAGGCAGAACGTCTGCATGTGCTCTGCAACGTGCATTGTCACACATTCTGCTGGCATATTGGATTTGCTGTGAGATGCATTACAACATTTGCTAGGGCCGGTAAATTGAGTTATACGATTGTAAGTATTTTACCTAATATGTTCATGCACTTAACGAAGTGCAGATAATCATGCTGCTCAATTTATAAGAATTGTCAAACCTCATTATTAATTCCATTATGTTGTGGTATTTTATGGATTAAATCCTTTCAAAGCTTATTCAGGAGGTAGAAATACTATAAATATTTTATTAAAATATTTTAATTAGTTAATGTTTTTACTTTTTTTTCACAGAATCATTAGTTTTGTAAACTATAATGTCCCTTTCACAGAAGTGAAATGTTAGAGCCAAGCTGAAGACATTCTTTCTGTTGCTAAAATGCCTACAAAATATGTGGGTTTTTTTTCTTTTTCCTCCAGTTATGTGCAAAGAACTTAGTTTAATAATTAAAAAGTAACCTATGGAATGATATTGGTGGCATGAGTTTTTACAGACTTAGTTATGGACTTTTAATTGTGGTTAATGCACATTTCATTGTTAAATCCCTTCATTGTTTTGATATTTTAGTTAATCAGATACACATGAGTTGGCAGTGAGACTGTACAGAGGCTTTTAAAGCCATGGAGCTGTGAGGATGCTTTTCTTCCTATGTGGACCTTGGTAGAGTCTAAACACAAGATCAGCTGGGGAGAGGAGGATTTCAAGTGATGGCAAATGTTCAACTGAGATGTAGAATGACTTTTCAAAGAGGGAGCAATGGTAATGGCCAGTTTTTCACAATAATGTCCATAAAATTTTAAGTTTCATTAGGTAAGGTCAGTTTAACTGGAGTTGTCTTATCTTTCTGTGTCTTTCTGTGAGAAATAATTTCAAAAGAGACAGCTTTTTGGAAGGGGACATTTGGATGAGTTCAGGAAATGTGTTAGTGATGGAAGAACATCAGTTCCCATATGTACACTTGCCAAAGGCGCTGAAAACTTGTGACAAGCCCCTCTGGGCTATCTACACCTCAGGTGCCTCTCAGGAGGAGTGTTGAAAGACATTCAAGGACTTCTGTGCTGGCTAGAGAGTCGTTTTCCGTTTCCGTATAAATAACTCTTTCTGCCCATTTGTTATTTCAGTTGTTATACAGGCACAGAAAACCTTGTGTAAGAAAAAGATTATGTATAGGCTTAAATGGTAAAATACATCGTGTTCAAACACTTTTTTCCCCCTAGTCCAATTACAGAATTTATACAGAAGAAAACAGGGCAAATGGAAAATGAAAGAAGGGAAAGAAAGAACATAAACAAAGAGAAAAAATGGATAGTGGATATCTTCTGTTATCTGTTACCAGCTTTGAGTTCACATTATGTTCAGTCTAATAAAGTGCTTAACAAAATGCAGTTATGCTTTCTTAGAAAGTGATATTCTAGGCAGTGTAATGTATTGCTGAACAGGGAAGTAAGCCCCTGAATTCTGCCCAGTTTGGTTTAATTTATGCACAGGAAGGGAAGGAAAACAAAACAAGTTTCAAGAGTGGACATAGCAGTTTATAAAAAGGACTGTTCAATGCATTTGCTTGAGACAGAGTGGAATCTGACTCAGAAACCCAGATGATCCTTTTTCACACTCTCTTGGTCTTAGGATTTGCTCAGGCTCAGGGGCAGAACAGTTGTACAGGCTCAAAGCTTGAAAGTTGAGTTTGGGTTCCATCTGCCCCATCAAATCATCTTTTCTTGCTCAAGCAATTTATTGCCTATTTAGGATGATATTTTGATTGATGACTCCGTAATTTTATTCCATTTTAAATAGATTTATTCAAATGAAACAAAAGTCTTGAGTAAATGTTTTTTTGATGGTGCACAAAATCTGTATGCTCTACCTCACTCTGTCTTAAATAACAGAAATGAAATACATCCACAATTTTTCTTTTTCACTCCAGTTCTGAGATATGATATTCCAATCTAATTAAAAGTTTGAAACTTTTAGCTTGGAGACTGTGTTTTGTACTATATCACGGTTTCAATTAGAAAGGTTTGCTGTTGAAGCAGTTGTAGCTTTATGGATTATAGGGCATATCAGATGTGACTGCTTTTTTTGAATTCTGGTTAATTAATTAAAAAAACCCATAGAACAATAAAAAGGTTAATGCAATACCAAACATTCACCTGTGCAACTGAGCTCAAATCTTAGTTATTTGTGCAAAAGCTCCTTTGCTGTCTCCAAAGGAGAGGTATCCCAGTTTTAGGAGATCTTCATGATTCACTATTTAGCAGACTATGCCATGTGCAGTTGAGAGCATGGTGAGAGAGTTTACACAGTGCTGTTTCTTTTGCTTACCCAATATTATTAATTCTTTGCTTCTACAGTGAGTGAATTTCCCACCATGCTAATTCATTCCTTTCTGCACATGTGAATAAATAGATTTTACACAATTAAGCAATTGAAAGAAGCCTGATGCCACTACAAGATAGCATGATGAGATACCAAGATTAGCTTCAGCCCTTCTGCAATTAATTTGCTCCATCAACATTTTATTCTTACTGAAATCATTGTTCACTGCTAGCCAGATAAAAAAATAAAGCAATCATTCTATCACAGAGGCAGTGTGAGGGGATGGAGGGCAAGAACCTGTAATTTTTGTATTAAAGTAATCCTAACACCACTGAATCTGTAGGAATAACATAATGGATACAACAAAAAAATGATACAATGGCATTTATTCATCTATCTTTTGCATTTAATATAAATTCACTATAAAATTTAATATTAGGTTTAATCTCTTGATTTTTGATGATGTTATGCATCAAGAGGAACACAGTTATTGAAGTAAAACAAGTTTTGGAAGGCAGAAACAAACCTGGTATTTTTCCACTTCAGACTCATGAAAAGAAAGGAAGTAAAGGTATCTTGTGGACTTGCACTATTTTAATACATTAAGCTAGTTGCCAGAAAATAGTTACTTTTGATTTAGTTTTAGATGCAACATTCTGTGCTGTTTTTTCCAATAACTGAGTGGTTCCTGTTTTTTCAGGTGTTGTTATTGTTTGTGTTGAGTTGCAGAACTTAGGGTGTGTATATATACATATTTGTGGTGGCAGTAGGGATTTGAATGGGTGGTGCTGGTATAAAAGTGGAGACAGAGATCAAAGTCCCAAAGCTGATGGCAGAGTTCTAGGTGAACTGAAAGCATTACAGATGCTATATGCTACCACAGGATCTTTGTGGTGGGGAAAAACCTTTAACTTCTCATAACTTGCTCATGACAGCCTTTCAGATTAAGAAAGGGGGGGAAAGAGAAAACAAGAGATGCAGTTGCTTGATGATAAAGAATTAAGGATGAATAATAGATAATTAGTTCTGGAGTACGACATGTGGTCTGAGCCCCAGATGGCCTTCCAGCTGTTGTTTTTTTCCAACTTAACTCTGAGATATCCAGATTCATTCCTTTGAAAGTTCCTGCTTGAGGCTTCTGGTTGAAAGCATGCTATGTCCTCAACACTTCAGAAATCCTCAGAGAAATCTGAAATAGTGGCTGTGATCAGGAGTTTGATTTACATCATTTGATGCTGTGGTCATCTGTGGGGTTACTCTAGCACCAGTGGATGCTGATTTTTGGAGATGTGTGAATGACCTTCCCAGGCTCACTGCAACCAGAGCCTACCTGTCTAGGAGGGTGCCTTTACCTGTAGGGTTGCACATATGCACACTCACAGAAGGATCAAAACCTAAAAATTATTTGGGGAAATTAGTTCAAGTGGTGCCTTTTAATCTGGAATCTCTAAGATTGAAAGTAGCAGATGCGCAGGCTTAGACCCACAATCTCAGAAATACAAACAGAAAAACAATATCTGTGAATTCAGAACCTTATTTGGCAGAAAATAAAATGCAAGAATATGAACCTGCAATCTTATTTATTTGCTCATAGCATGCCTTAAAAACAGTTGCTGTTTAAAAAGGATTTCCACTATGAACAGAGAATCACATCTGTAGTCAGTCCTTTGTTAATTTAGCAGCTCTTAGTTTCATCAAGCAGGAGTTATATTTCCAGGATTACCTGTGGCAAAGGAGTTACCCAAAATCTGGAAGATCATCCAATTACAGTTGAAAGAAACTTACAAAGACAGAAGTCTCTGAGAGCGTCATGAAAAGAGAATGAAAAGGTGTGACAGGGGTTGTGTCAGAGCAAGAGCTTCTCTTTTGTCTGTGATTAAAACAAGGGGAATTATACCTGTTGTTTACTTTTGCAGTTAAAGTAATCAAGGCCCCTGGTGTTGAGACACCTGCTTGCCTTCCTTTCTTTCTCCTTTTACCTCTTTTTTTCCATTTCCCTCTCAATTTTACTCTGAACAGACCCCATACCTATATGAAAAACTGACATTTAATTCAAATTGGAGTGGTTTTAGATTTATATATGTTAACAAAAAGGGACCAGTGGTGTGCTGCAAAAGGAGGGAAGTGTAGTAGGATAATGAGATCTTCCTCTGCATTTTTCTATTGACTGCCTAAACTCTTTAGAGAGGCAATTTAAGTGGACGGAGAAGTTCCCATTTGGGTCCAGACACTTAAAATTTCCGTCAGACAGTGCCTAACTTGATCATTCCATTAACAGGATTGTATTTCATCCCATGTGTATTCTGTGGCAATAGAAGAACTATTATAGGAAGGAAATCGGGGCGTTTTGAGCAATCTTTTATTTAATATTATAAAATGCAGACACCATTTCATTTAAGGGATGTGGTAGCAAATGCCTAAATTTTTCTTGTAAAGGTAGTTAGTGAAATTTAATTATGACTATAGTAATTATCTAGAATTCACAAAACATAAGAGCATTAACACACCTGAATGGGGCCTAATAAAAGGGCCAGAAAGCTCAGGTCTCTGTCTATGGCAAAGGCATTTTGCAGAAAAAAACTTCCTAGGAACAGGGTGTATGTAGAAAGTGATTCACCAGCATTTCCTAGACCATGAAGTGTAGTTGAGCCATTTTACTTAACAGCCGTTTGATCAGTCCACTCTCCCTGAATTTATTCATTTTTTGTAGGAGACTGAGAGCATGTAAGAGGCTTTGGGACTTTCTAAGCTGCAAACATCTCTGGTTCTAAAATTAAGGAACAAAGACGTTCGATGAGCAGGGGCATAATGTAGTCTTGTTAACTATGGCTTAATATTTTATGGTTGAATTGGATGAGAACTTTTGATTAAAGTTTCATCTGTTGTTGGAGCATTTGTAGTGACTCTGTCCTGTGTGGATGCTATGCTGTCTACCAAAAGCTGAAACTAGCCTTTCCCCAAGGGAGACCACTTAACTGAATCTCGTCTCTAATCAGCCTTGTGCTTTCACAAAAGGTGAATGTACTTAATAAGCTTTTGGACCTCTATCTCTCTGTCAAATCTGGCAAAACTGTGAAAAAAATCTGGTAGATTATGCAATATGCCAGAAAAAGGGTACATTGATCCACATAGAATATCATAGCCTTATTTTATAGATTTTGTTTCTTTAGGAAATAAACAAACAAACAAAATCTGGAACATGCAAAGCATGCCAATTACGTGGTCAAACCTCATTTTGGGGTTTTAAATGAATGGCCTCTTATTTAACCTCTGAAATTAGAGTTCTTGCAGTTAATACTGTTTTTTCCTTCTTAGTAATTATTGGAAATAAGAGGAAAAAAGTTTCTTTCCAAAATTATCTGCCTCCTTGCCCTCCCCCTCCAGCCCAAGAGGAAAATAAAAGCATCAAGCAAAGGCTTTTAGTTATTGATGATTTATACACTGTTTATAAGACACCATCAGTGCCTACAACTTTCATGCATGGCAATATTTACCTTCATATAGTATTTGTGGCATTCAGAACTCAGTGTGGCATACTGTAAATATCACAGTAACTGTAAGTACTGTGTGTGGTAAATGTCAAGATTTTAATCACTCCTAAGCCATAGGCTTCTTATTGCTTGTTTGGAGGAAGCATGTAATGAGCATCTCCCCAGGATGTTACGTGATGAAAGGATTCATCAACACAGTTTACCTGATGCTGCTCTATGAGTGGAGTAGTTGGTGTGTAGCTTTAGGCTGTAAAAACAGAACCTGAGAAAAGCAAGAAAGGAGAAATGTGTTTCTGTGATGGTGTCTTTCCTACATACACAACAATTTAATATCACTGCAGTTAAATAAATTGTCATTGCCATAATGTGGTTTTTGCCTATGTGCTGCCTAACCTTTGCAGGGTATAAATAAAGAGGCCGTTGTCAAAGACTGCAGCTGGAAACAAATAGTGAAGGAATTCAACTCTGTATTATTTTCAGCTGGTTTAAGAGTGTTTTCTTCAACCGTGAACAGAAATTAGTTCTTAATATGTAAGTTTGACTCAGTTCCTCACAGTTATGACGTTTGTGGGCATTTTTCACAAAGCCAAGACCTGCCTGAGGAACTGGCTGATTTGGACTAGGGCAGGTAAAAGGTCTCAGTGATGTGCTAAGCACAAGCTTCCACATGAGTTCGTCCACCGTAGTTATCAATGCCCAAGATGCATCCATTGTGGGGGTGTGCTTGAGGTGGAGTTGCAGTAGNCTGTATTATTTTCAGCTGGTTTAAGAGTGTTTTCTTCAACCGTGAACAGAAATTAGTTCTTAATATGTAAGTTTGACTCAGTTCCTCACAGTTATGACGTTTGTGGGCATTTTTCACAAAGCCAAGACCTGCCTGAGGAACTGGCTGATTTGGACTAGGGCAGGTAAAAGGTCTCCGTGATGTGCTAAGCACAAGCTTCCACATGAGTTCGTCCACCGTAGTTATCAATGCCCAAGATGCATCCATTGTGGGGGTGTGCTTGAGGTGGAGTTGCAGTAGGTTCAGTTATCTCCTTCCTCTGGCACCACAGATTAGAAGAGAAAATGCTCTTTTATCTGAGTCGTTTTTACAGCACCCTCCTCTGACTTTTCCTTAATTCTCCAGCACCAGGGAGTGTAATGGTTTTCTTCTGGACTGATCTTGTCTTATGCAAATATTTATTGATGGGCTAAAGTGCTTAACCCTCTTCTACTTCACATTTGCCCAGTATGTGCTGTCCAGTGTTCCTGTGGTAGCAGTTCATACATGTAGCCTCAGCTTCTCCAAAGCAAGATACTGAGTGTTGAGCTGTGGAACACCAGTGTGTTATGTTGTGTTTGCTCCTTGCTGTGACACAACATAGGGAGAAAGGGCAGGGTCTTCTCCCTCAAGGGTGTTTCTCTCCCTGCATGTATCTCCCAGGTAAGTGAATAGAGAGCTGCAGGTTAGCTCTGGATACAAGAAAACCCCAGACTTGAACCTCAGCACAAAGATGCTCTAGGAAGCAAATTTACTACTGTGCTGTTGAAAAAATTTTCCCTGTAAGCTCTCAAGCCCTGCCAGTGGGTTTTAGGTATTAATCCCAGGGGCAAGATTGCTCTGTAAGCATTTTATATTCTGTTGCATTATGTGAATTACTGTAATGCTTGGCTGTTTTATTTCTTCAGCTTCCTGGTTTTTGAAAGTGTTTGGAGACAGGCCTTAAACTTTTGGTTGTTATTGAATGAGGGCCCAAAGTGATGTTCAGTGAATCTGTTGCCAGACAGTTTGCTGTCACTGGGAATGGGCTTGAGGAGCTATCCAATTCCATCTAATATCATGTTCCTGTGCACTTGAGCGTAGTGTCCTCTGAATGACAGAGATATAGCAAAGCTGTTCTTTTCTAGGCAAGCAGAGATTTTCCAGCTTTGTTAGGATTTTGCAAGAGAATTAGTCTGTTATAGGTGACTAAAGAAATACTTATGTTAGTCATATTCTCAAGTTAGCATTTTATGAGATTTTTCATAACATTTAAGTGATATTATTACTCCTTTTCCAGAGCTCTTAATTGCATTATACATCATCTGACTGCATAGAAAAAAATATGCTGAAATCTGGAAATGGATGAAATGAATGCGTGGATTAGTCCCATAGCACAATATTTTGTTCTAGAAAGAAAAGAGTATCTTTAATTCTTCACATCGTAGGAGAAAAGGAAAAGCTGGTTTGGATTTACATCCATTATAATTCTGCCCCAGTGACTTCAGCACATTGCGTTGTGTTAGGCACTCATGTTCAATTATGGAAATGATGTTTTAGAAGAAGCTCTTTTTAATAAAATGCATAGAAGTTATGAAGGAAACAGGCTGATGATCACTGTAAGGTGACAGATGGAGGCAGAATAAACAATTCAGAAGTAACATTTTCGTTTTCTGTGGGTTACAGTTGGAATCTGGGTCATAGACAGACTGTCTAGTATACATATTTGAATAGGCTTTGCAAGTACTTCTTGCTGTTGACTGCATTAGGATCCCAAGGCCTGACCACACGGAGGAAATTGGCCAGATAACTTGGATATCTCTGTCTCAGTTCTTTGTAGACCAGCAAGTATATCCTGCTTTTCAGAAGCTAGTAGAAAACAGAGCTGCAATATAAAAGTAGGTACTGCTTAGTTTAATTAAGAGTAGTTTTTGTGCTCAGCTGTCTGGGTGATTTTTTCAGAGTAATTACTCTGGTAGTGTAAAGAACAAGAGACACAATGCACTCTTGTGCTGCTCCAAACTAGATACAAGCACCTCTAATAGTCACTCTCTAGAAAGCAACGTGTGGTCAGAAGGGCCTTCTCAGACTTATTGAAATGAGAGGAGAAAATAGATGTCTAAAAGCCTTTCTCAGCTTGTCATGATGGGGTCTGAGCATGGCATTGAGTTAAAAGGCACATCCTGTAACTGCCTCTTAAAGGCAGCATGGCAAATGTTAATAATGATATCCCCTGACTTGATAGCTGCAGAAGAGCAGGCATGTGACATTAATTTTCCTTCCTGTGCAGGCACATGATATTATGTGCAGAATCCCCTATGGCTTTACTGGGGATTGTGACCTCTTGATGACAGCAAGAATGACCTAACTGAACACTGGAGTTTAGGATATCTGATGTAATGAAATGGGCCATACTGGAAACATTTTCCCTCAAAGCTTGTTGAAAATAATCTGTTCCATCTGCCTATTCAAACCCTGATGCTCTGATATTTTCACTAAGAACAACTCATTTTCTATCTGCCTATCAAGAAATATTCATGAAAAATAATTGGATACACCAGTTTTGAAACATAAGTCTAAGAACTGCACACTAATTGTGTCAGTATTCAAGCATAATAAGAGACAAAATTCAATGAATTAATGATTCTTCATTAATTACTGCCATTTCATGGGCACTCAGAGTAGGACAGTGGTGTACAAACCTTTGCACAAAAATCATCTGATAAAAAAGAATGTGTTCCTGGTGATTGCATGAATAATAGGTGCAGGCCTCATCAGCAATGCAGTAGTAACATTTATTTTTATGAGGAGTTTGTTATTAGCCTTTTTTCAATTTAAATCTCACAGGTATTCTCTCCCTGCCTCACCAAACCTAATTTGGTTTCTTCTAATGTGTCCACCTGTTCTTTCAAATTCTGTCTTTCTGCAGTTTCTGTGAGGAGTTAGTGCCTTCAGAACCAAGGCAATGTAGCTGAATGTACTATCTTTTTTGTGGATGTGGGAGAAGAAATGGGTTTTGCTGGATTATGGGATACTAGCATTGTGCATCCGACTTTACAGAACAATTCATACGGTTATCTTTTTAAAATAACATGATTGGAACATTATCTGTGGCTTTGTAGAGATTAATTTATTTACCATTATGTAATTAATTGAAAGATTCATGCCATTAATAAAGCTTCTGCTCTTGAAATGTCTGCATTCATGTAAAGTGGTCTCAAGGCCCTTCCCTGATAGTGGGTACAAGGTTACAGAATGAAATGTCGCAAACTGCAATATTTCACAGGCCTTAATGGTACTGTCATTTGAAAAAAATGAACAGCTCCATGCACTTCAAATGTGTACCACTCTGTAGCATTAAATTTTGTTGTTAGTGATTACAACAGACAGTGCATGCAGTGATGCCATGTGTAGCAGCTGTCACACAATATCACTGGGAACAAATTTTCCTTTGACTGTAGAACATGAACTGCAGCTAAAGAAAATGTGGAGCTGAGTATCTGGAAAAATAAAAACTAGAATGTATTTGGACAGTCCTTTCTGGCAGTCAAAGGAATTGCGCACCTGTTGGTATCTTTTAATTCAAACTGAAATTGCTTTCTGGATATACTACATACAGATGATTTACAGCTTTATAATCTGTTATGGCAGTCTCTGGAACAATTCAGTAAAGAATTAGAACTGGCTGGTTTACGGACTATGGTGAAAAAAGTTACATTTTCTACATTTTAAATCCTAGTCTTTCAGTTTCATTATACAATTAAGATATAAAGAACAAGCGGAGACAATGTATTAAATCTGTGTTGAGACAGCTAAACTGAACCATAAAAAGGGCTATGGAAGAAGATGTCATGGTTAAAGTACTACAAGTCTTCATGGGGGTGAATTTTAAGAGATATTAAAGACTGTTGGACTATAAAACTGAGGTCATATCTGCTACTGCAGAAATTAGCCAAGGTGCCCATCTGTCAGGCCCACTGGGATCACCATAGAGCACAGAAATAACCCAAAAGCTTATCTGAGCTACAGCTCAGTTTGTTGGTCGCTGAGCCAAACTCTCCACTTCTAAATTTGAAGAATATCTTTTTAACAGAGGAATCAGTATGTAGAGCACATTCATGTTTTCTCCTCTTTTGAATAACTGGAAGGTTCCATTCATCCGTTGCTTGCATAAATCAGAAATGTTAGAAGGGTAATAATATGTAACTTTGTACATTTTGTTCTGAATTCAGAAAATCTTAGATCTTTTGATGATTACTGACCTGTATCAGGGTAAAAAATATGGACCTTACCACAAAGCCCCCCTTTTATTTCTCTTTTTCTCTTTTTTTTTCTTTTCTCTTTTTTTTTCTTTTTTTTCTTTTTTCCCTTTTTTTTTCTTTTTTTTTTCTTTTTTTTTTTTTCTTTTTTTTTTTCTTTTCTTTTTTCTTAACTTCTGGGATACAGAACCCCTGGCTGGTGTGATGGTATTTAGACTCTGGAGGCAATCCATCTGGACCCTTTGAATAGGACTGTGAGAAGACACTTGATCATCTTGCCTTTGCATCTTTATCTGTTCTCTTGGCTTATAACAAAATGAAGCTGCCAGCCCTTTGGTCTACTTAGAATATTTATGTTCTCACTGTTTACACTGAGGAAAAAGCAGCAACCTCCTGTGTACAGGAAATAGTGGTGGTTTTGATATTTGTGGTTGTGTAAGGCTTTTAGAAACTGCAACTAATCACAGATAAGTTGTGTCTGTTGTAGTTACTTCATGTTTTCCCAGGATGCAAAGCAAAAGCCAGGGTTTCAACCTGTACTTTAAATATGGTGAAGTTTTGCTAATACTGAACAGATAATCTTTCTTTGAGGTAAGAAAAGTCTGTAAATGAAAACAAAGCAATCTTACTGATGAAAGTGGTAAAATTTAAATGCTGGTGAAAACCCTAATATTTGCAAGAAAATACCTTAAATTCTCTGAAGAACAGACCATACATGTGTTCTTACAGTATGTCACCTGTTAATAGGATAACTGTTCTTTTGAAGATAGTCTATCCAAAACCAAATTGCTAGAAGGTGCAGATTAAAATGTCTGCAGGTGAGGAGGTGAAGTAAATACTGAAGACTTCATTAAATGCAAAATCTTCATACAGTGGTCTTTGTGAAAGCCTAAAGTTACTTCTGTCATTTGTTAAATTCATTAGTCTTTTTCTTAAATTTGCTTGATTTCTTTAAATATATTTGAGAATACGAGCCCTGTGTTATATTTTCATGTTATAATTTTATTTTTTTTATTATTGCTAAGACTATTTTAAACAAGAGGGCTACTAAAGCAGGCAGATGAACAATAAACAGGCTACAAAGATTCTGTCTGACAGAAAAACATAGCCTGAAACCTAAGGGATTTGTTATTTCCGTTTTACTAGTTGTAGTATGTTACAGGAAGCTAGAAAGGTATGAATTACTGAAGAACATGAAAAGTTAATCATAAATGGTTTCAACAAGCGAAAAATTTGAGGTTCTCTAAGCATAAGGTTACCTGTCTAGTTCAAGTGGAAATTTTACCATTTGGAGTGCCTCCTCTTACTTCTGGCTGCAGATCTTTAAAAGGACACAAGAAAATTGAACACAGTGGTTTTAAGTTCCCTTAAGCAAAACTAACTGATAATCTGTTTTAAGATTATCTTCTCTTCAAAAAGGGACCTTTAAATATTTTCTGAAGTGTTGTGATTTATTATATGTTTCACAATCATATGCAGGGCTGCCTCTCTTCTAGAAAGTTCTAAGTCTTTTAAAGTGGTAGAAATTTGCCTATGAGAGACCTAATTTTTACACTTCCAGAATGCACATAGTTCAGGAGTGGAACCTGCCATTTTTTAATAATTCACGACACCTAAAGCAACGATTTAGGAGGAAAAGATAACGTACTCTGGGGACGGGAAAACAATTCCTGAAGCAATGGGAGAGGTGCTATTGTAAAATTTGGCCAAACTACTTGTTAAATAGGTAACCTAATAGCATATATTCAAGCATATGTCAGAAGTATAAAATAAAAGCTACCTGTTGAAAGAGGATAGACAGTGTTGTTTCTGAGGCTGAGAGAGATTTTTAATAAAAACAAAAAAATAAGAGGAAGCTTTGGTTTCTAAAGGTCTAAGGTAAAAGAGCACTCTGACCTTTTAGGTACATGACTACTGCAATAACACAATTTACATGGCAGTGAACTGGCAGCAGAGTTATAGATATATTACAAGATTAGAAAAGAAAAAAAGGACAAAATGCTTCTGTCTTCCTTAATATTTGGGTCTTTTGTTAATTTTGTTATTTCGGCTTCACTATGTTAATAGTACTAAGAAGTTGCCAAAAGCTGAAAAGAAACTGCAGCAGTGAAATGAGAAATGTATTGCTGTGGGTATTGGGAATGTCTGTATCAGTTAAAAGCATTTTTTACATTGCAATAAGAGGAAAAGATGCCTTAGATAATATGAATGGTAAACAGGTCTGTTTCCCAAGGGACATACTTTGTCTGTTCCAATGGTGTATGCCATGCCCGTGGTCATCCTGATGTTTAGAGAGTAGTTTAGAGTAACAGGAACAGCAGTAGACCAAGTTGACAGTAGACCAAGACCTGTCTGTGTTTATATCCCTTTTCTCTTTACTCACATCACAGGGATATTAACAGAAAGGTCTGCTGCACATCTTCCTGGAGCAGACCTGGAAGTGCCAGAACTTGTCTCGCCTGTAGACAAAAGTTCTCGTTGGGTGATAGAGAGAAACCCACTATCTCAGCCCACTGACCGTTCATTTCACCACTGGTAACAGGCTGCTCTGGATGCACTGAACAGTGGAAACTGCTGTTTTCATTTGGCAGACTGTGTATTTATTCCCATGAGCTGTCTTGTCCTGTTATTCTCACTGCCTATTCCTTCCTCTTGCTCTTTCCCTTCCCTCATTGTCCTCCTTCGCTACTCTTTAGCTTTCTCCTTTTTTTTTCCCTCCTGACTGGCATACCAAAGGCTGTGTATATGCCATTAGCTCTTTTTTATGATGTGTAAGTTCTCTATGTTTTTGTTTTGATCTTTTTTGTTTCGATGTTTTTTTTGTTTCAGGGATTGACAGGGCAGATAGTGTGTCCAAAGTACACAGTAAGATGTTACCAAAATGTAAATAATCACTTGAATAATAATTCTTCTATTTCTTGTTGTCTAAAGGTCAGAAGGCTGTGATTGTTGTGAATGCACAAGACGTCTGTCTGGGTACTGATACTGTTGGTATATAATGTATTCTAAATGCCACAGTCACAAATTAAATAAGAGCTATAATAAGAAACCATATGAAAACAGGGTGACAGTGACACAATTATAGTTGTAGCCTTGTTTTTTGTCTCATTGGTGTTCCTATCAGGAGAATGTAGGGTGTTGTAGTTTAACCCCACCTGCAGCTAAGCCCCATGCAGCCCCTTGCTTACTCCCCCGCCCTGCAGCAGGATGGGGGAGGGAATTGGAAGAATAAAAGTGAAAAGACTCGTGGGTTGAGATAGAGACAGTTTAATAGGTAAAGCAAAAGCTGTGCACACAAGCAGAGCAAAACAATGAATTAATTCACCACTTCTTATGAGTGGGCAGGTGTTCAGCCATCTCCAGGAAAGGAGGGCACCGTCACGCATAACAGTGACTTGGGAAGATAAATGTCATCACTCCAAACATCCTTCATTTCCTTCTTCTTCACCCAGCTCTAAATGCCAAGAATGACACCATATGGTAGGGAATATCTCTTGGGTAAGTTGAGGTCAGCTTCCAGCATGTGTTCCTTCCCGTGCCCTCATGCATCCCCAGCCTACTCACTGGTGAGCTGGGGTGAGAAGCAGAAAAGGCCTTGACTCTGTGTAGGCACTGCTCAGAAGTAATGAGAGCATCCCTGTGTTATCAGCATTGTTCTCAGCACAAATCCAAAACTTAGTCTCATACTATGGAAAAAACCCCTATATCCTAATCAGAACCAGCACACAGGGTAAGAAATGAAGCTGCTTAAATATATGGAGAGGGAAACTTTATCTCAAGCATTTTCAAGTGTAAGTCCATGTCTGTGGCATGTGTGGTAGAACAGGTAGGCAGGCAGGGTGGTGTTCACCTGCCCTAATTTAAGGGTTCAAACACTGTGTGTTTGTGATGGTGTTGGTTATCATGACCTGCCTCACATTCAGCTTAGAAAGATGAAGACAGCTTAGCAAACCAATTTAATTGACTTATCTTAAGTATTTGAAAAGGGGTGAGATTATCACCATTCTGGTAGGGGCTAGTTTCTGCCCAATGATGATAAACAGAGCCTGAATGGCTGCTTCATATTCTATTATCTAACTTTTAGACCCTGAAATTTCAGTGATGCTGCTCTCATTTGTGATTACCTGATTTATAAATACTTTTTGGAGAAGAGACAAAATATTCAGGCCTAAGGCTAGTGGAACATTTTGACTGTTTGTTTTTGCTCCCTATACGGTCTTGTTCCACTCATACTGCTTCACAGCATAATGAAAATAAGGGCAATGAGGTCTACATGGAACAATCACATGAGTGCCTTTTGGCGCTAACAGATGTTCAGTAGTGACTCTGATTTCGATTTGCTTTGGACGCACTCTCCTGCTTCCTACAGCTGTCTGCACAAACCTACTGCTGTTCAGAGAGTACCCATAATAAAGGTAATAGAAAGGGCTGTGTTTCTGGGTCTCAGTAACCTCTAGGGTACAATGACACCATATCAATAAATTTCTGATAAATATGCATTGTATTTCTATATTATCCCTGTAGGGGTGTAACCATAGCACAAACACACGTTATCTGGCAGAGAAGAAGGGTGGACTAATGCAGTGATCTCCAAAGTGGGGTTTGCACACCATAGAGGGTGTGCAAACCAGCCTGTTAGGGAGAAGGCAGATTTTTTTTTAATAGTATTAATACAATAAAAAATGAAAAACCCCGAACACCAAACATAACAGTAGTGTTATATTTCATCTCTAACTTATCCTTTTAAAATTTTTGTTTCTGGGTATTTTTATAATAATAGTAATACAATATTTTTATTAATAATAGCACCATATACATATATACACAGCAAAAATGTACATGTACAGTAGTACACGTATATAGTCTATAAATAAAAATAAATTGGGGTGTGCGCTTGAAAATTTTTTACTGATAAAGGTGCATGATCAAAAAAACTTGGAGACTACTGGTGTAGTGGATATGAAAATATTTAAAATTTGACAGCAAGATTTGCTAGAAGATGTCTATCAGAGTCCTTTGTAATGTTTTTGATGTTTTCATGAAACTAAAGGCTTCTGTTCTGCTGATCTCACCTGATGCAGAAATTGTCTCCTGTTTATTTGAGGTAAACACTACCTTGAGCAATGTATTCTCAAGGTGACAGACCTGTCACCACTTAGTGGAAAACACAGTCTGGCCTCTAATGGACTCTAGAGAGAGCAGAAGGTAGGCACATCAAAGCAGGAGTTTTAAAATATATTTAAAATGTGAATCATGAAGAAACAGACCTTGCTAAGGAGTCCCTGTTATGAGGTTTTAAAAGTAACCACACAGTCATCTTCTTGGCAGGGTGGCCTATGAGACAGACAAATTGGTTGGGAGGCTACCTATGCCTCTGTCATTTCAGACAGGCAGGATTGGATCCAAATGACGCCAATGGTTTTTATCTTCTTCTTTGTGGATTTAAGCTGAGGATAAAACCTGATATTTCTCCTTTTTATCACATTATGAGTTATTATATGTGGAGGGCTGCAAGCCCTTGGCACAGGAGCCCTTTGCACTCCCTTGGAGGGGAGAGACCTGAACCCCAAAAGAATCTCCCCAGAGATAAGCAACTTTCCTCAGGTTAGGGTGACAAAGTGAACCACCCCCAACATGCCTTGTTTCTTTATGGTAATCGTTGGCTATTGGTTTCTACCCCACCCCCTACCTTTACCATAAAAAGAATCCACCTCTGCCACTGATCAGGGTGTATTTGTCCCTGGCCTCTCCTTTGCAGGGTGGCTGGACAATGGAGGCTATGTCTGCAGAACTGCCATACGAGGCTCCTGTCTCTCTGTCCCCGAGTTCACCTTGGGTGATTTCACAAAGAGCTGAATCACAAGAGCTGGAATCACTTGTAGCTGAGGAATCCCTACACTTGCTGAAATCACCTGTGGCTCAGGGAGGCCTGCCAGTGCCCTTGGAAGAGCTGTTCTTTGCAGGATGCTCTCTCTCCAGGAAGGTTGTGGCATACCAGTGCTGACCAGCATCGGACTCCCCGCTATAATTATAAATTATTTATGTTTCAAATTTGGGGACTAGGATCATGCTGGGATCAAATAGGCTAGTAAACAATGATAGGAAGTGGTGTGTGTAGTTCTTATCAAGTGTCAGAAGTTGTCAAGAAAGATCAGTGAAGCATCTTGGAGAAAGAATAAGAAGGGTATGCACAGAAGTGGTGATGTAAAGTGTGGTAAGTTGTCACTGAGCTATTTGTGAGTTTGCCTGTGTAGGAGGAGTTGTCCTGTTTAGCCAGCAGCAGAACCTATCAGTCCCAGTTTCCTACCGGGATAACTGTCAAGACCATGTTGCATAACTGTCCAATCTTCTAGTGCAGGAAGAGACTGAACTTCTTGTAACAAAGGAGATTGTACCTTCATACTATTTTTTTCAGTGTAGTCATAGTATTTTTAGAGCAGTTTGGGATCTTTGAATGGGGTTTGCAGGACTGATTTTCAGTTCTGAGAACGCGAATTTTCAAATGAAGTCTATAGTAGTGATAGAACTTAACATATCTGAAAATCTGTTCTCAGAGATCCTTTATGTGTCAGTCATTAGTTTTGTTTATTCCTTTAGAGTTTATTTGTTGAAGAATAGTTATAAAAGGACTGCTTTCCTCATGCAGGACAGTGTCTACATTTTATCAATAATCTACTGTTTAAAGCTACAGGATGTTGAGGTGACCCAGGAGCCATTTTCTCAGAATGATGGACAATACTCTTGAGTTCCAGTACTTGCAAACTGAAAACATCTGACAACCTTTCCTTAGGTTACTTCTGCAAATTTCCCAGCTCTGTCTTCAGATCTGTCCAAATTTCTTAATTGTGCTTTTCAAGATTTGAATGATGAAATTCCTCGGGGAGAGTTGCAAGCTCCCCATCAAGAGTTGCCATTTGTGTAATTTCATCATTTACAAGATGTCACTTTAAGTAAACGCACATTAGCAAACTATTGAGGGCACATAAATTTAACGCATCACTTATAATACTACAGTATCAGCCTGGACATGTGCTTCTGTCCTAATGTGATGTAACTTGTCTCCAGAGCATGTATGTGAGTATCTGTTGCACAGCAGTCAAAAGTATTTTTTTACATTAATGTACCAGCATATCTGTAATTTTTCTAGGTTGTTGTTCTGTAGATAACCAAATGACCTGCACAGTCCAGGCTTGAACTTTTTCTGTGAAACTTTTTTTTCACACTACTCTAACTCCTTTAGTTTTAGTGTCATGATGGCTTGGTTTGCATTCTAATGTTTGCCTGGCACAGTTCTCTTCTTGAAGTGAGAAACACTCATGCTCCTTCTGCTTCTGTACTAGGGAGCACTGATAGCATCTGTGTGAGAATCTGTAGCATAGATAACACCAAAAAAAATGGGGATCAAACATTGTGAAGTTAAAAAGAATCTTAAAAATGCATAAAATACACATTGAAACAAAGACTAGCAAATGTTATTGCTGTTCTGAGTTCTGGTGGAGGGTACTCAGGACATACACTTGGTTGAAATGTTTATGACTTCCATTTGCAAGCGTGCTCAGGGATCTCACCTTTTGTATTAACACATTTAACCCAGGTATGAAATGTACTGTGTATAAAGAAGTGATGGAAGATATGACTAATATCATGGTGAAGCAAAGTGCATCATAACTTGCCAGTTGTCTTCCCTCAGTCTGTTCTGAGCCTCTTCCAGGTCATCTAAACCCAAGAAAGATCTTCATGATATGTTTTTCTGACCTCTACGAGTAATCAAACTGCTGGTTTCTTGGGTTGCTTCATAAGAATGCAGTCTTGTTTTTTTTCTATCTTAATTCTATGAGCTAGTTTTAGTTCTTTTTTACTCCTAGTAACTCCCAAAGGTTTCCATGAAAGTTGGGTTCCTCACATATTGCTCACTGTATTGATGAACAGAGAATGTCGCTGTCCAAAGACTTCATAGTATATGGAAACAGGTTGTGAATTATTATAGATAATGGGTGGACTGGAGGAAAGTAAATGATGATTGAGAAATACAATCACTGTCCCTGCATTTCAGTTCTTTCATTTTAGTTAAATATAGCTAGATAATCCTTTCTACTGAGATGTTGATAATCAACAGATGATTTCACAGGGGTTGTAGCAAAAGGATATGTTGAGAAGGTCCTCCACAGGAAAGAGCGAGATCTGTTTTCTTGCCTTATGGAGAAGTAAAAAATATAATAAAACTTGACTGAAGCATTTCTTTGTAGAGGGGGCTTTTTTAAAATGAACAGCAAAATTTGGATGTCTTGCTGGAGTGGAGATATTGAAAAATATTCAGTTCCCTTTTTTCAGAAGGTACAGACTTTCACTGTCTCATTTTGAATCTGCCCAGCAAATTCTGGCAAATTCTGCGCTCATAACGGAAGCCTCAGGATGACCTGAATCACAACAAGGGTCTTGCAGTGGAAATCTGTAGGGAAACTAGTTCAGTTTGATTTTTATGCTGCATTATAAGACAAAATTTGACATATGGTTTTCTATAGAAAATTTAAAAATTTAATACTAAAAAATAATTTCTTTTCATCAAGTTCAGGAAGGAAATCACAAGTAAATAAAGGAGAAAGAATTATCTAGTTTGTTTAAGTTGCAGAGAAGTTAGAAAAATAAAGTTTGAAATCAAAATTGCTTTGCCATAGAGATTTGTCAAGGTAATACATTTGATAATAATATCACCACACCACGAAACAACTTAAAAACACCCCAACCTGGTAAATCTGTTTCTTAGAGTAGGTTGATTTTGGAGCTTTTTTACTTATTGTATAAGAATGCATGTCTCCAAAAATACAAGGTTTTCACAGTCCAAAAATAAATAAATATGTAAGTAAGAAAGGTTAAGAATGATATATAGAATCAAAGAAGGCTGTTTAGGATGTCTAAGAGTTGAGGAGGATTTTGATGACTGTTACGATAGCTTTTGAGATTGCCTACCTTCCTAGAGTATCGACCTGCATGTTAGCTACTCAGCCATCACATGGAAGAAATATTGGAATTAAATGAGTTTTGTCTTTCATTTGATACTTCTATGATAAGCTCAGAGCATGCCAGCCAAAGCAGACTTCGAAGGTAGATTTACTACTGCTTTAAGGCGACCATGGGAACCATAAGTATGATGTAGGGATGTCCCACTGCTGAGCATACACCTGCTCAAGAGGGATGTAATTTTAGAAATGGAAGGAGTTTTGATTTCTCTGTACGCTTACAGGATTTGGTGTAAGAGTCCAAGAGAACTGGTTTTCTTGAGTGTTCTTGACGTTATTAAATGCTTAAAACCTCTATATTTCAAATTAAGGGGATGTAGGACATTCTGTATTGCTCAAAGTGAGAGATAAGATGAAGCTAGCCACCTCATCTACAGTTGCCCTTGTTTTTCACCTGTGAAAAATCTGTACTATTGTTCACTGATTCTCTGACAAGCATTTCTGGGTGACTGGAATTGGCCACCCTACTGCTATATCTGTAATACTCCAGTGTGTTAGAAGGGAAGAGATAGTAACCATGTTATCAAGACCTTAGTGATAAAGACAGGAATCAAAGAATTTTATGTGCACAGAGACAATATGACACCTTTTTCCTTTTCCTCCTAACCCATCTACCATGTAAGATTGTCAATTTAAGAACACTGGTTTTATGGAAAACCCGTCAAAAAAAGCAGGATAGTATGAATGAGGAAAAATGTTCTGAGAAACGAATGAATTACCAAGAAACAAATTGTTCTCTTTCTCTATCTGTATGTAACTTATGTCCACTGCAATCCTCTATGTGAGTGTACCCTCGAATGTTTGGTCCTTTTTTCTTTAAAAGGAATTAAGGTTGATACTGATTTTTTTTTTAATGCCTGGAGGAAAGGTAGTAAATTAATATTAGCAGCATATAAACTTGTTTTCTTGAAAATCTTGAGGCAAATTATTTTAATAGAAGTTATTTAGACTAAATAGCACTGAAATGTGTGCTTCGGATAAAAAGAGTCATATCTGCTAAATACTTTTCACAGCAAAATATTTCTCCAGCCAACAAATCTTCCTATGGATGAGGACTGGGGAAGAGAAATAAACTATGATGAAAACAGAAATGTCTTTACCAATTTTTTGCCACATGAAATGCTATTAATGCAAGGAAGAAATATTCACATTGATTTAAAAACCGTAAAAAAGCATCAAGATGTATGACCAGTTGTGACAAGGTATCCAACAGCACTGTAAAAATGCAACTGGTATTGTAACAAAATGGAATGTTACTCTATTTTAAAAGTTTTCATGTACATGACAGCAACTGGAAAAGCACTTGTTTTGTTATGTTTATATGTTTTGTAATATGCAACATGAGATTTTTATATAATCAGACTGTACAATTGTTGTGGTTTAATCCCAGACAAGAACTATGCACCAATGAGCTGCTCACTTCTTTTCCCCCAGTGGGATGTGGGACAGAATCAGGAGGGTAAGAATGAGAAAATACATGGGCTGAGATAAAGACAGTTTAATAGGTAAAGCACACACAAACCATACAAAAAAAAAAGAATTTATTCACCACTTCCCATGGGCAGGCAGCTGTTCAGCCATGTCTAGGAAAGCAGGGCCCCATCATGTGCAACAGTTACTTGGGAAGACAAATTCCAAATGTCCCCCTCACTTCCTTCTTCTTCCCCCAACTGTCTCTGAGCTGAGCATGATGCCATATGGTCTGAAATATCCTTTGATTCTGCTGGGGTCAGCTGTGCTGGCTCTGTCCCCTCCCAACTCATTGTGCACCCCCAGCCTCCCCACTGGTGGGGTGAGGCCAGAAGAGGCCTTGACTCTGTAAACTCTGCTCAGCAATAACAAAAACATCTCTGCATTATCAACGTTTTGATCACAAACCCAAAATGAGCCCCATACTAGCTATTATGAAGCACATTAACTCTATCCCAGCCAAACCCAGCACAACAATATCAAAAGATGAATATGATTTTACTTACAATTTTCCACAATCTGTTGTATTACTGACAATTTATTCACAATCTGTTCATATAATTTTATGTAACTACACCAGACTTGAGATCTGCAATGCAGCATATAATTATTTAAGGTGCTGGTAAGATCACTCAGCATCAACTCCCACTGACATCTTCTCAGCTTCAGGAAGCTTCTCAGCTTCAAGAAAAACTGTAAAATGCTATATGTTGCTAGTCAGAATCACTGTGATGAGCAAGGCTGGGAAGCTGTTGAGAAACGTAGTTTTTTTGGAAGTTTTAACCTTACTTTTAATCTTCCTTGAATAAAACCAAGTAAAAGTGTATTTGCTTAATAAATTCTCAATTTCTATGTCTTTCCAATTTTTTTTGTGGTTGAACAAATGCTCTTGGATGGAAGGCATGTTTGTAGAACTTATGCAAATCCATGTCTTCCTGTATGTGCACATGTAGTAGCTCTTAGTAGCACTTAAACAGCATTAAAGCAACACTTTAGGTACCTCAAAATGTGTTAAAGAGTTGTAACTCAAAATGTATTAAAGACTTGTATTAAAGAGTTAAAACAGGAATCCAGAATTGGGAGAACTTTTCAGGCAACCTCTCTTCCGAAATCTAATTCAACCTTTTTCACTTGATGAAATGATCAAAGCTGTTTCCTGCAGTGCTGACATGACTTTGATCAGGTTAATAATCTGGTATATAAAAGGTTTATAGTAGATAATCTAAGACCCCCCAGTGTGATTGCTTAAGCTTAATTGTCAAATTCCACAGTAATTTTACCATTCTGTGTGTGTGTTTGTTCACATAAAGCACATAAACATAGCACAGGCATTTGCAGATATTTTGTGTGTGGATATTTCAAGAATATTCTACAAAAATACTGATCAGGACTGGAACTTGGAATTTTCATTCCAATATGATGAATTTAAAGACTTTTTCAAGTCAGACGAAGTACCAAGAAGATCTGTCTAACCAATAAATTGTGCAAAATTGAGTAAGGGTCTGGAGACACAGTTTAGTGTTCTAGTTGTTTTTATGCTTGATGTTGCCTTTTGCACCTCACAGTGAGTCTCTTTTGGATGAACCCTAACTGCTTTCTCATCTAGCTCTGCAGAAACAGGAGTGCAGACAGTGCCACAGAACTGAGATATTACTCTACAGATGTCTTGTCACATGAAATAGACTGCACGTGGCCGTAGGATGAAGAAAGGAGAATCCTGTGGTCTAACTTTCATCACCTTACTTAGTCAAGGTGGAAGGCTAATCTGTTCAGGTGGCCTATGAAGTCTGGAAAAAATCTGGTGTCTTCTGGAAGGTGGTTCAATTTGGAGAGTTTAGCCTCCTAGACTGAAGCCTTATGTATGTAAACTCAGACATTATGGAAGGTGTACACTGTATAACTGAAAGGGCTAAAACCTACTTAATTAATTCAGTGAATAATCTGTTCAGGTGGCCTATGAAGTCTGGAAAAAATCTGGTGTCTTCTGGAAGGTGGTTCAATTTGGAGAGTTTAGCCTCCTAGACTGAAGCCTTATGTATGTAAACTCAGACATTATGGAAGGTGTACACTGTATAACTGAAAGGGCTAAAACCTACTTAATTAATTCAGTGAATAAGCTAGTGAAAACATGTTTAAAAGGCCATATGCATCATTTGGACAGAAGCAGAGATGTATTTCCCATGTATAAACATAAAATATTAAGATTGAGGGGGGCACGACTTGTTGGGTGGGGAGCTGTTCATGTTCATAGGTAATGCAAAGGATAATGAAGTTGTAAAATAAAGTAAATTATAGAATGGCCAGAAAAAGTTCTACCTATAAACAATATTGGTCAAACAGAAAAGATATATGCACCTAAGCCACATGATTTTGAAGACATTTAAATGCAGGGTAATACAAGAAGAAAAATATCCAGTAAGGAGCTTTGCCTAGCCAGGTTAAAGACATCATTAAATATACAAATAAAGTATTAGAATAGCAAAGAGATATTTCCCCTGTATGTGCTAGTGAGACTAATATTGAAATAGTGTATTCAGTTTTGAATCCTGCAGTTAAAATAGATGGTTCAGAGAAAGAAAATGTTTAAGAGCTGGAAAGTATATCTTATGATGGGAGATACAAGGAACTCACTGAAGAGAAGGTCAAGAGGTGATTTGAACTAGTCTGTGTGTCTCTTTTCAGGAAATGAAGATATCCTTTGTAGAATGAAAAAAATTACATTATTTAATAGCTAAAATGGTGCTGCAGAAATTCAGGAAGACTTTTTAAAATCAGTGTTATTATCTAAGATATGAAAAGTACAGCAGATATAAGATAATTCCACTGCTGAATACTATCAGCCGTATCTGGAAAGTTTTTTACTGAATGCTGTAGACTGCTAGTGGTGTGGTAATTGTGCAAAAAGATTATTTCTGCATCTGGGAATTCAGAAACTAAGCAGAAAACACAGGAGAATAGAAATCACCATTTCAACCTCAAGTTATGGGTTTAAATTAGAAACTTCTAGGTGATGTAGTGTGTACTGTGCAGGAGATAATACCAGGTGTTAGTAATAAGTTCTAGATTTTCTTTAAAATAAAAGAATTGCATCTCAGAATAGGAACTGAATGCAAAAGGTCATATAAGGCTTTTGATTTTACAAAACATTTAACACTGACTGCTGAAAGAGGAGAGAGATCAGACATGAAAGACCTTCTGATCAAGTAGGTCCTCTAAATGAACTCCCACCCACTCTCCAATTACCAGTAAAAGGCCAGAATGCTGTTTCCATCCAGAAATTCCTCAGGTATCCTGCCAGATAGAGCATAACATGAGGAACCTCTGTAAAAATTATCAATGTGACTTGACAAGAAATTTGTAAAATAATTTCTTTTACTTGACATAATTTCTATTCAGGGATATTTGAATGAAGAAGTGCTGCTGTAAAACGCTGCCAGGTATTAACTGTCCAGGCATGAGGTATAGTATTTAGTCACATATTGTGGCATCAGAATCTATCCTGGACATACTTAAATGCAAGGAAAAAAACCCTCAGGAGCTGGAAAAGGAAACAACTGGGCACTAGATAAGTGTGTAGAATTAGTATAGTTTGAAGATGCTGCTAAGCTAGGTTCTCATTGCTTTAATACCTGTGCTCATGGGAACAATTTCTTGTGTCATTACTTCCTATATGGATGTTAGGGAAGGGAGAATCAAATTCATTTTGTATAGCCCATGGAGTTCCTGTCCTAGCTCCTCAAATGGAGATCTGCAGTGACATGCAGACCATGTTTACATGTACAGGTTTGGACAATTGTGCTCCTGTTCCATCTGTGCTCTCAGACAGCTGAATGCAAGCCAGCAGCATGTGTTACCATAGTGCTAATCCTGAAATAAAAAACATGGTATAAATAAATACCATGAAATACATGTGTTACCATAGTGCTAATCCTGAAATAAAAAACAGGTAACATGGTTCTATAAGTTTTGGACTGGAGCTGGCCTATATCCAGCCAGCTCAGACCTCAAGTGAACAAGTAACTGCATCTGCTTCTGGGGATACGCTTGTACAATCACATAGGATTTTGTGCATTCCCAGAATGTTTATATCTTTTGCTTTCTTTCCATCTGTTGTTGAATTTAGGGGGCAAAGGTAGGGAGGGGAAATAAAAGAGTCATTCACTGATGTTGTGCTGACAGTAACTCAGCTATTTCTAAACTTTTTGGTTTTGTGCATTATACTTGATGTTAAGTATGGTGCATTTTATCTCAAGAGCAGTTCTTTGTCATTCTTTCTTTCTCTTAGTGGAGGGGAAGGATGAGGAGAGAGATCAATAAGCTCCTGGTTATCTTGGATTGTCAATGAACAGCATATTTCCGGCTCAAAATATTTCAGTAGATGTTCTTGGAGATGGAACTTGAATATGTGCACATAAAGGCTGCAGATTTTGTTTCTTTTTCTTTTTAGAAATTGCCTGTTGGTAGGGTGTCTTCCACTGAACCTGACAGAATTGGTGATGAACAAGGAGGCAGTTTAATCAAGGTACATAACACAGATGCTGGCTTTTTTCTTCTCCAATATGTGGATACAGAGTTTTTCTCAGCCAGCTCTAAACTCTAAGAGAAATTATGGCTTTTGGCCTTTGGTCTCTTCTGATCATCAGCTGTCACAATTGGGCCCTGTTGATGACCTTAAAGTGATTCTTAAGATGGGAAAAGAGGGTTTTTAAAAGGTGTAAAAGAGAAAAGCGGGCAACCAAATAACTGTGCAGTATGTGAGCCGGCTTACAATCTTCTCTATGTACCCATCCATGAAGGTAAACAGGGTCATCCCAGGAAGCAGCAAGGTAGAAGGAAAACCATCTGAGTATTAACTGCTTGATCTCCTGTTCCAAAAAGAGGGAGAGACTGGGATAGAGCATGGGAAACTGAAAAGTCCTTGACTTAGGATCAACAGTGCTTAGCAACAACTAAAACATCAGTGTGTCCTCAACATTTATGGTTACATTAAAACCAAAATGCAGCACTGTGCCAGCTATGAGGAAGAAGATGACTCTCATGGCCAAAACCAGAACAATACATATTTCATGTGTTTTCCTGTCATAGCATGAGAAAGTCTGAAAGCTCTTCTCAGAGGAGACAGAAGTACTACAACTCTTAGTTTAACACACTAACTCACGCTAAGGTATCCCAATTAAGGGAAGTTGCTATCTCCATTACGAAAGTCATTGCCAGTGAATGCTGGACCTAAGTGTGTTCACTGGGAGACATCCTGATTAAGAAGATCTCCTGAGTGTATATCCTAATTAAATAGTGCATCTAATAATAGATGTTGCAATAGGTCACTGGCTGGGTGACAGGATAGTCCTCCTGAGCAGGAATCTTGAAATCGGGTTTATTCATTTATTATGAACCACTGAGAACAGGAAAAAAAATCATACTAAATAATGAATTCTGAATTTCTCAGGAAAAAGTTCCAATTACTTTACTGGATTCAGTGCATTCATAGAATTTCATAAAGAAAATAGAGACTTCTAAATTAGTGATTAATAATGTAATAGATTAGTAATAGCAGTTTCAGCCAAAAAGATTGACACAGTTTGGTGAATCAGCAATAACAGGCGTGATTGTCAATAGGCTGGTGAAAAATACTGATTTTACTGACACTACATGTTGGGAAATGTTGAATAGGTGACACATCTTGAGTAGTAAAATCTTGATTTACTATATTTATAGAATTGCAAAGTAAAATTTCATGGAAGAACGTTTGGAGGAAGATATAAGGAAATGCTCTATGTTCTGCAACTTTCACTGGATGTTACAACTGTCTGTTACTGCCGGCTCCTGAGTACCAGGGGAGATGACGATCCAGATACTAACAGAAGGCTGAGTGCCACCTGGAGCAGCATCAGCCCCAGTGGGCTGGGGAGAGGTTTCTGAGAGTCCATCAGGGATTTTGCAGAATTCCCTGTCCCTTCCTGTCTTCCTGAGCAAGCTGAAGTCAAACCTGACATCAAAGACTTGTTGGTGGGAGAGTTGTTTAAAACCTCTCTTTTTTTCTATATTGCTGTACCTGATTGCTTAGAGATTTCTCTCTATAAAGAGTTAATTATAACATATGAAATTCTGATGATCCTGGCCTTTTTGAGTCTGAGAGATGTGAATTCTCTCTTTATAACCCTGTAATATGGAGAAATTCTTGACAGAGCCACCCAAAGCTCTGCTGCATGAAAAAGGAGCAGCGGATGTCTCTTCACATTTCCAGAGCTCACACTTAGAGCAGTTGTCTAGAAAACAAGGAAGTGGAAACAAGAGGAAAGAAGGAGGATAGAAATTGTAAAAGCATTTCAAAGACAGAGTATTAATGGAAAAAAATTTTTAAAAAAATCAAATATTGAAATATAGAAGTATTTTGAAGTAAAAAAGTGAATGATGATCAATAGACAAAAAAACACGCAACCTCCCAACATTAATCATACTATTGAGAGCATTAGAAATTACTAAAAAATGAAGGACTCTTAATAGAAAAGTGCATGGTTTGAAATGCACTTGAAAATTAAAGCAGCTACCTTCTGCTAGAGCTGCTTGCCATTGTTTGCAGAACTTGAAAACACAGCACAGTTTCCTTTCCCCATCTGGCTACACCTTTTTTTTAATTCCAGAGATTTCTATTCTTCTTCAAGCTACTTGTGCTTCTGATATTTTCTTTTTGTTCAGAAAACTATAAAATTGTTTGAGTCTATTTTTTCCACAGTACTATTTTTAGGTTTTAAGGATCATGCCTGGCTATCTTAAATCTTCTTTTTGTTGTAAAAAAGTCTTTTTAATGAGTTCAGGAACAAAGTTTCAGTGTTACTTAAGGTATATAATAAAAAGGTAATATCCAAACTGCAACATGTTTAATAACCAGTTGTGAAAAGAAGACTGAGATGTGATGTTCAAGAGGGGAGAGACTTTTTTTATACGGTAAACAATGCCAGCAGCTTTGGTAACACTTTTAATTTTTGTCATTTTGTCATCCTACATGTGCTTTCCTTGTCAATATCACAATTAAACTCTTTTATGTGGATTTATGGGTCTGTTTCAAGAATTGTACCTTGCAATACAGATATCAGATATTCTGGCCTTTTAGAACTCACGTGATATCCTTTCATGAACTGAAGAAGCTTTGTTAACTTTTAGAATTCTCTACTAGTTGATCCAAAAAAAAAAAATCAAAAATGAAGAATTAAAAAAAATCCTTCCTGTTATCAGACATCATGTATTGTAATTTCTCCTAGCCTCATATTCAGGTGGTAAGAGAGATTAAAAAGAAGCAATAGTCTAAGCATGAGAATTGTCAAAGTTGACTCTCATTACCTGCGTGTGCAGCTTTAAATAGAAACATGCTGCATTTTTCACATTTTGTCTCACATATATACATGAGAGCCAATAATTGTATGTACGTTACTGTAGATGAATAAAAACTGGTCTTATGGATGTATTATGTATATTTGTCTACCATATGAGGTGTCTTTCTGTGTCTAACATTAGGTTGCTACACCTTGCTGCTTCTGTGATTTTTCTTACGAAACTGTTTCACACTTTATTACATTCTTTTCATACACTCTTTCCTGGCATTCAACTTATTGAAACCACCACTGCTAGAATTGTGTGTTAAACCATTCAACAGAATGCCTACAGTTTCTCCCTCTGAAATTCCAGACTGCTAAAATAACCACACCTTTTGTGATCATCAGTAGGGCCACTGGAGAATTTATAGTAATATACCTTAACATTTGGAAAATATATTTTCTTTCCTTTAACAAAAATCAACCAGAACTCAAATTCTGACTTCAGAGTCAACTGAGGATTAGATATGGTGTTGTTTTAAAGACTGATTCATATTCAGAATCCAGTTTATGATTCATATTCAAGTTTTTGGTTTGGATTGGGTTCAGATTCTCATATCTTCCAGTGCTCAGAGTCAATGTTATGTAGTGGGTAAGTAGAAGCATTTAATCCATATTGATTGCAGGTGCAGCTAAGGCCCAGATTCTTCCCATTTCATTTTAGATACCCTTAGGTGCCTACATGTGAGAGAGATAGAAAGTGAGGAAAAATTGTTGAGATTTTGATTAGGTTGAAATGCCTGTGGACAAAGTCTGTCATTTTTATACAGACAGTGAAGGGACAAGAATGACAAGGGCCTTAGGCATCAACTTTGTTACAGATTTAAAGTTAGACTGGATCATCTTTGGGACTGTGGAAACACATGAGCATTTAGTCTCCCTCATTTCACAAGAACTTAAGAACATGAGTAAACAAATTACCCAACATTCATGAAACATGCCATAGATGTAATGGAAACTCTTTTTTCGGAGTTATGATTCTCTCCCTTTATTCCATTCTCATGAGTCCTCCACCTGGAGTACTACATCCAGCTGTGGGGCCCCCAGCCCAAGAATGACACATCTACTGAAGAGAGTCAAGAGGAGGACCATGAGCATGGTCAGAGGGAAGGAGCACCTCTCCTAAGAAGATAGGCTAAGAGAGTTGGGGTTGTTCAGCCTGGAGAAGAGAAGGCTCTGGGAAAACATTAGAGCAGCCTTCCAGAACATGAAGTGGATCTATGGGAAAGCTGAAGAGAACTTTTTGCTAGGACATGTAGTGACAGGACAAGGGGGAATGGCTTTAAACTGAAAAAAGGTACGTTAGATTTTAGGAAGGAGTTCTTTATTGTGAGGGTGGTAAGACACTAGGACAGGTTGCCCAAAGAAGTTGTGAATGACCCATCCCTGGAAGTGTTGGATGGGACTTTGAACAATCTGGTGTAGTGGAAAATGTCCCTCCTCATGCCAGTGGGTTGGAACAAGATGATCTTCCAGGTCCCTCCCAGCCCAAACAAGGCAGTTGAGCTAAGAATGTCCTTGTGGTATTTGAAATGCTGGCTGATAGACTACTTCCTCCTTCTGTTCAGTTACTGTAAAGTTTCATTCTTACCCATTAGCTGAGCTATACACCTTCAGCCTTTTTATGAACTAATTTTTTCATTTTGATTTCCTCTTTCATAGTTGTCTGGAATATAACCTATTGTATTGTTGTTTTACTAAAGCTGTTGTGTTTTAGTTATTTCTTCTAGTTTACTCTTTTACAGGGTAAGATGAAGAAAGCTGTTTACGATATCCAAAGAGTTCCCCTTTTAGCTGACATAAAAAGGGAATGTCCTCATTGTTCTGATAGGCCTGTGCATCATATACCACACATGGTGGGAAACAAGGTGAAGTTTGCATTACTGATTCAGGTTTGATCCTCTGCTGAGAAATATGTTCAACATGACATTGAATTAAAAATGTAGTTGAAGAGGTATGGGTTAAAGTCTATTAAAATACCATTTTCTAGCAAAGTGAGTTTGTGGGTGTAGTGCGCAATTAAGCTGAGAAAATTCAAAGGATAGGATACAGTATAAGTTTTCTTACACTTTTAGCCTGCAGAGATCAGCAGAAAATCTTTGTATGCTTTTCTTTTTTCCGCCTAAAAGAACAGAATTTTATGCTTAGTACAGAAGAACACACTGTAGTTCACAATGTGATGAGGCATTCCCTGAAATACTCTTAATGTAAGTGCTGCTGGTTTGAGAATCAACAGAACATATTTATTAGAGTATTTAAAGAAGCCAAATTAAATTTAAATCTTTGATCAACTCATCTTTAATCTGATCATTTCTCTAATAGAAAATCTAACATTTAATTATAGAGGCTTACATTAAAGTATTAAATACCAGAGCATTTTACTAATCTTTTCCACATGGCTTTGAAGATTGGAAATCTTTCTTCTTTTGTAACTGTCATCAGAGAACTCTTCTTAGCTTCCTTGTCTCCATAAAGCAGGCATCTTGTCCATGAATCTTTTTCTAAGCCCAGAGGTTAGATGTATTTTCTTAACTTTTTAATCTTATGGACTACTTTGTAACCTGAAAATACAGCTAGAATTTGATTATAGAAGCTTTTAAGTGACAGAGGCTAGGAGAGACTAGAAGAAATTATTCTTTGCCAAATAATTCTCAATAAGGTATTCTAAAGTGATGAAAGAATAAAGAAAAACGGGTGTGTGTCATGTGAAAAGGGGAGGTTTCCCTGACCCTTAGTGTGGGGAGATTTACCCAACCCTTAGTGTTTAACTTGTCTGTCATGGGGTTTTAGCACCCCAGGAAAGACGAGACCCTCTTGTCTGACCATTCTGTCATGGGGACCCTTCACTGTGCACTCCTGCTGGATTGGAGGGTGGTCTGACTGACTGAGGGAAAAACACCAGCATCACAAGGGAGACTCCTCAGCAGGTCTTCCTCTTTATTTGAGTATATTCCCTGTTGTAGGCAACTGCCAGCGCTTGTGAAGGACTCACACCAATGGTTTATGGAATAACACTCTTTATTAATACAAAATTGTGACAGGTTAAGGTTCAAGGATTGTTGGTGCTGGTATCTGACTGCAAAAACATATTCAAAGCAAAACACAGCAAGCTCTAATCCCCAATAAAAGTATTCAGCACACACAGAGTTTGGTTCTTACCCAATAGGCATGCCTATGGGGGAAGACAAGTTGAGCACATCACTGATCCCAGCAGTTATGATGGAGTCTTCCCTGACCTTTCCTCCATTCTTGACTCGCTTTCATACTACTTCTTTATGTTTAGGTGGAGCTTGAGTGACTCTAGTCATGCATACCTTTATTACTGATCGGTGTAAAATTCTCTCCTTTCGCTTTTAAAGATACAGTCAAAAAGAATATAGAGCACATGCCCAGTGAGGAGGGGTTGTACCTTGGAGATAGGTAACTTTGGGATGGAGGTGTGTGTTAATATTACCATTAGGCTTTAACGAACCAAGTTCATTTGAGGAGAGCAATTCCACCTCAGTTGTTGGCTCAGCAGCAGGACATGTTCCCCTCTCTCCCCTGGCTGACAGGTGCTATGCGGTTTATCAGCTGCAAGCTACCATCAATTTCCCCTCCCTGCAAGGATTTCAACAGTGCCTGGCCATGATTTCTCCACTCTGCTCCACCCTCCATTCGATCCCCCTTAACACGTGCTCATAGTTGCAGAGTGTGTGTATGGGGAATCATCGTGGAATAGGTTTCGAGCATGCCAACCACGTTCCATCCAGGAAACAGCAACTATATTTTACCCTATAATTTCCATACTGTTTTAACTTCTGTTAGGATGCAAATGTAACTTCTCAGTTTCCTCTAATTCTATCTCCATTAATTTTTCCACAGTGTGGGAGAAGATTACAATTTCTTTGTGGATGGACTTTTTTATCTGCCCAGAGAAAAATGTTGCAAGACAGGGATGCTGTTAAGCACAGAAATGTCATGCCAAGTTGCATTCTGCTAGCAGGAAAAAAGAGCATAATCACTTTTCCCTGCTCCTTGGAGGCCTGAACACACATGCTCATTCAGCTGCTGCTGGGCCAGCTGGGAGGTTTATAAGCCCTGCAACCAGGGTCATTCTCCCCCTTTGTCCTTTCATGTAACAAATTTAGTTGCTCATGGTATTATGTCCTGACTATAGTGAACTCAGGTTGAGCTTAGCTAGTGCAGGTAGTAGTAAATAGCATTACTGGAGTTACGACTACAGAAGCTTTAGTGACTTGGATCATGCCTTTGGATTGGGTTATTATGGTGCCACTGCAGAAACAGCTGCACTGGCAGGTCAGAAATGCAGTGTAGATATAAAGGTTGAATGTGGGGATGACTGCACGGGGTGATCCCCTCTGCTGGAGTGTAGCAGGCTGGGTGGTTGCTGTTGTGGTGCTGTGGTGCTTTGGCTGCTTGGAGCATTGATCCAGATTTCTTTGGGTTACTTGTCTCCTCCTGGATATGTGTGTACTTTTAAGGTTCTTCCTGTCTTACTACATTTCAGATGTTTCTAACATCAAAACATGTAGCTAATGGTATGAAGATAATCCCTGGAGAAATTGAAGCCGTGAGTAGAGGAGGCATGTCTAAGTCACTTTGCTTTGCTGTGGCATTTTCATTAATATTTTAATGAGATCTTGCTATTATGAATGAAAATAATATTAAGAAGTGTTTCACTGTGTAGCTTTTCTTTATAATTCTTTTCACCTGAGCCATGTCACTTCTATGAGTTTTTAAATCCCAACTGGGCAAGAAGAATAAAAGTGAATGTCTCATCAGTTGTACTATTGGTTATATTGGATGCTTTTGCTTTCCCCTTCATTCTCACACTCTCTAGAAGTATCAGTTCCCAAGGGGTGTGCTTTTTGTTAACAGGTGTTTAAAGAATGAAGTAGGCTCTAGAGATAAGTTCAAATACTAATTTAGATGGTAGTATAAACTTTTTTTAGTCCAATTTTTGAACTTTGTATTTTCCATGCTTCCTGCACATTCTAGAATGTCTGGGGTAGAAAGGACTACAAGAAGTTATTTAGTCCATCTCACCCATGGCAAGATTGACAAGACCTGTAACACTTCAAGGTAGATTTTTGTTTATGCTCTTAGATATTTCCAATGACAGGTGTGTCACAGCACCCTCAAGCACCCTGCTTGAGTGTTTTAGGTGCCCTGGTTCTTCGGATGCTTTTCCTGTTTCTAACCTGAATCTTTCTTGCTGTAATTTAATCTCATTACTTTGTGTCCTTTATACCGTGGGTGTAGAAAACATATTGCCTTCTGTGTAAGATATTTCATATAACATTGCTTTTCATCTGTCATTTAGTATTGTGAATTAGCAGATAGGTGTAAGCTTTTTAAGTATGACTAATTTGATTGGAGGCTTCTTGATTTAAATGTGAGAAGAAAAGAACAGTAGGCAAGATATCTGCTAAAACCAGGAGACTTACATGGACATTTAATGATAAGAAATGCCAGTGGAAATGTAAGATACTGCTGTTTGACAGAAGTCTGCATGATAACAAATGCTGTTAAGAGTATCTTGTATTTGACCCAAGTAATTTGCTGGGAATAGGAGAGAGTCAATGCAAATATGCAGTCATGAAGGGAAAGAGAATTTGGATTTTTTGTTTGTTTGTTTTGTTTTATGGTTATTACAACAGCTAAATATACGTCTTCAATAAGTAGGCAATGTTAAGAAAACAAATTAATATACCTGTATTTGATTATTGTTGAGATGTTCAGACATAAACTGTTCTACTGTAACCCGCACCAAGTTGACTTTCATTATGTATTTCCAATGGTATAAGTACTTCTACCAAAATCACCATGAAAATTCATCATTTCTGATGTGAGCATAGTTGATCTTTTTGACACTGGTGATGTACAAACTCCTTTGTAGTGATTTCAAAAGTACCAGTAAGGTGATGTCCCTACACTGCTTCTTAGTTGTTCAAGGGCTGTAGAACACATTGTAGGCAGACGTTGTTGAACCCTGCCAGTCTTTGGAACAGATTTTAAAGAAACAGCAATTGGTAGCACGGAGCAGATTAAATGTGTATTCCAAGAGTTGCCTTCCCTTGCAGTCATGGTGCTAAAACATGCCTCATCACAACTTGGCATGCACAGTGGGGTTTCTGTTGCCTGTTAGGAATAAAAGTAACTAGTTTATTTTAAAGTCTGGTGAAGGGACGGTTTCTGGCACTTTTGCTCTTAATGCGAGATTTTCAGGAGGCATCGTTGATCTCACAGATGTGTCCAAAGATAAAAGATCAATTATGGGGTTGTATCATTAGCAAAACTCTTTCCTTTCCTTTTTTTTTTTTTTTAAATTGGATAGAGAATTCTACAGCACTTCTGTTCTGCAGAGCTGTTATGAAGCTTAAAGGTTGTTCATTAAGAAACCTTGGTCCATTTCTGCAAACTCTTGTAATTTTTTTAGCTCTACCATGCAGCTTCACAGTAGTTTTCCTGAGAAAGGCTGAAAATAGTTTGTGGAGATATTTCTTGTGCTATTTCTGGGTTTTTTGCTGATGTGACATACTGCTTTGATGTCCCTTGCTATATAACAACTTAATGTCATCTGCAATGACTTCACAGTACAGAGAAAATATGGCAGTTTGCAATTGTTTACCTGCTGTGCATATTTGATGGAAAGTTTGCACTGGGTTAACTCATTCTGTTTGTCGTGGCTCCCATTAATCTGAGATGCACTTTGCAGCTGTGCTGGCAGCACTTCAAACAAGGGAGATTCAGACCTCTGTAGTTTGAAATGAAATACTGAATTTCTGCTAATAACATAAAATTAAAAACTAGTGTAACCTTCATTAGCGCATTTTTCAGCATGCATTTTATGAAGGAAAAAAAGTATCCTGAAACATTTTGCAAAAATGTCACTGATTATGATACCTGTGTGGGTGCTCTCACCTTGGAAAGGTGATAAAGCCAGTATATATTAACAATGAGGGAATCTTTCTGCTATGCAGCTGTTTTAATACAGTGCTGACAAATGTATTCAACATATTTTCATGCTGTCCTATATTTAGTGATCCTCTGTAGTATTTGCAGCCAGGAGCTGTATGCCTTTAGATATGCTATGCAGAAAAGAAAAGAAAATATAAAAGTAGGAAAGAAGACATTCTTTTAAAATAGAATTTCTTAATGGAACCAAAACAATTCTGTGCAGCAAATAAAAGTGATGTGATACAGAAAGATTTTCTTCGTTCTCTCTTGTGCATTTGCCTTTTTAATTAAAATAAGTTTACAACAGTGTACTATTTAAAGCTTTTCTGCACATGCCACAGGGCTTTCGGTGTCCTGTCACGATGAATCATCATGTATTAAAATGTTGCTATGTCAGACAGACTTTGCTGTTCTGTGATAGTGTTGATTCAGCAAATGTAAGATAGGGGGCCAAGCAGTAGGGTACCATTAAAATATAAACCAACTTGTTTCAGAGGTCCAATGTCACCTTAATGACATGAGCAGCTGGCAGAATGGTCTTGCATTCAAAATATGAGGGGTATGTAGTCACTCAGTCCTGCTGTCAATCCTGACTCACCTTCATTGGCCTCATGACATTCAACTGTTGGTGAAGAGTGTGTTCTCAAAATAAGGAGCAGAACTAATTATTTCAGGAATCAATATGTTTTGTTCATATATTAGGAATATAAATGTGCTTGACTCTTAAAGAATGACATGATGTTGACATTACCTACCTCCTTTTTATGTATAACTCTGTGGTGTTAAAAGAACAAATGAGTAAAATCTTGAGATATGCCTAGACACTTCTCTAGCAGTTGTACTAAATGCTATCCAACTGCAATGAATTTGCTTGTAGATCAATAGATAAACTGTGGCCTAGTGATTGATAAATGTAAGAGTATGTGTGCATGTTGAAATAATATAAACTGTGCTCAATTTTGGGCACTGTAATTGATATCCCCATTATATGACACGTGTACAGCAAGACCTGGGTTTATATGTCTTTGGCAGCACTCCCATAGAATGATTTAGTGTAATTATCATCATCTGTGTAATCAGTGGGAGTTTTATGTAAATAAGAGAGGGATTGAGATGGACACGTAGCAGAGTGTGAAAAAACCTATTTTTTTAATGAATTATGTGATTAAGCTTGAATTGCTATGTTTGCATGTCTTCTGCATTTGCTTTCAAAAGTGCTACATTGGATGCCATGAGTACCCACACAGAGACTTCAAGCTGACCACCAAAATCAATGCTGTGATCGAAGTAGAGCTGTGTCTTGTATGTTAGCCTATAACAAGGCCAACAAATTTCATGGTAGAGTACACTGAAAAAAACCCTCAAAGACAACTAGAGATGACTTTATATCTTTTTGCATGAATTGTATCATGTCCTCCTATTTTCCCTGACTTTGACCCAGCTGGTTAAGCAAAGCAGAAACATTGCTGTTTTCCTTTATGCAGCACAGCTGCTGAAAGGACCACACGATCTTCTGTTCAAGATCACACATGCTTCCAGAACTCCTAAAAAATTAAATAAACTGATAAATAAACATGGCTACTCACAGTCACTCTGCATTCTGTGCAGACATGCACAGAAAGAAGCAGATGTATACAGCTGCTGTGTTTACCAAGTGTGATTAAAAATGCAGAAAAAGCCGGTCCTTCCTGGAAATTTCCTGAGAGCAGTCGCTTTATAAGATGTCTGTTTGTTTAGCTCAAATGCTTCACTCAGAAAAATTTTATCTTAAAATTTTTGAGGGCATGTTATAGATTTGTGCCTAGCTTCTTTTTGGACTTCACCGTTGTAAACTTTTGGGATTTATAATCTCTGATTTTGGGGACAATTCAGTAACTGGACTTCCTCCCCCTTAGAAATGACTGGTTCCTGAAAAAATGGGCCCCATGAAAATGCTGTTTCACTGCTGCTATTAGCAGTAAAAATGATGGGAACATAAGTTTCACTGAGCAGATGCACTATCTCACAGTAAGCAAATATCAGCTTCAACCCCAAATTTAGATAAGAAATCTAAATTTCTTGATAACCAGACATATTGTGTTTATCTGTCTAGTCTCAGCTCCTGTCATTACTGTAAGTATTTCAGATAAAAAGAAGCATGTGCTTTCCATGTAAATAAGAGATTAATGGCAGGTTTTCAGTTTTGAAGATATTTTTCAGTTTGTAATAGCAGTCAAAGGGCTCCTGCAATTTGACTTCTTAATATAGCTTTTCCTCTCCCTCTTGTTCTTCCATTTCCTCCCCTTACAAATTGAATACAAGTGTCTATGGTTTGTACCCAGCTAAGAGCTCTTCTCCAGATACACTTGTATTGAATGCAGTTTTTCTAGAAGAGATTAGTCTCAGCATATGGCTGGAATGTATGAGTTCCTTCCCATCATATTTAGCAATCCTGTTATTTTTTTGGCATTAATCTAAGTGTTGTTTCCCTGTAAGGAATGTTTCTTTCTTTCCTTCTTCTATCGCCATCACAAATGTTTTTTATATTCCTTTGCATTTTACTTAATTCTTTATCTACAAGCTAATGTGGTTTGTGCAGAGGTTGGATTCTAATTATAAAAGTTTTTCATTAATAAATGCTCAGTTTTCAGGAAGTTCAGATGAATAGCCAAATCCCAATATTCAAGAGCTATTCTATTGATAGCACTTGCTATTAGTCCTGTTAGTGATTTTGTATTTGGAAGAATAAAGTCAGTAGTTTTGCTCCCAAATTAAAGCATGTTGGCAGATTTGCTGGGTGCAAGATGCAGTTTTACTGAATTGCTTATGATATATTGAATTCTCATTTTGCATGAGGTCGAGTCTGCAACACAATCTGTTCTCAGAGAGAGATACATTAAAAGCTGACTCTCTTTTCTCAAAATGGGAAGACATTAACAGGTATAGAAGGCTGTATACTTTATTGCCAGTTCACATGGCAACCAGTTAGAACAAAACAAAACAAAAATCCTGAACCTGAACATAATATAAACGGAAGGAATGAAAAAGGAATGTAGTGTCCATCTTTAGGGATACTCCATCCTCATCTGACACTTTATTCTGGTAGTGTATAGCATGGAAATATTTCTGAATGTGAAAATATTTCTTAACTGTCAAGAGCAATACTCAGTATAACCTATCCTTGTAGTAGCAATGGAAATATTCAGTTTTGGAAAATTAGGAAAATAATGAAGCTTAAACAAATCATGCAAGGCTCTTTCATATTTCTCAATGGGATTATTAATAGTGAAAGGAAAGAGTCTATACTTCAGTCACAGCAGAGACCTTCTCATCATTTACAGGACAGGGGCTGAACAATCAGTAGAAATGTAGAAAATTAACTAAGCTGTAATTGAACATATTTGAGGTTTGAAATATATGCTGAAAAAATTAACAGGAAAATCCCTTGCATTATATTCATGTGTGAGTATGGTTGGTGGTACAGTAAGTAAGAATAAATGATTTAGAAAAGATTCAAATGTTGTATTTTAGCTGCAAACACTTTCCCCTGCCGGCAGGAACTAAAATTAGAGTAGATACATTTATATTGTTACATAAATGCACATTTTGCAACAACTGCGGATGCTGCCTGTCCTTGCAGCAGCTCAAAGAGACATCAGTAGGTACATGGGACGATTAGGGGAGCTTGCATATGTTACATGAATTCCAATCAATATTACAGAATTATTCTGCAGTTATGAAAATTGTTTTGTGTTGTGAATACTTCTTGGCAAATATTTATCTACGTTTACTGACAAGTTTTCCAGCATATACCCTTCAGCCTCAGGACAATACTTAAATTTTAGTGACTGTCCCTTGACCAAAAATGAATACACTTTATTAATCTACAGGAAAAGGGTGGAATATGAATAAACACAGAATAAAGATGTCAAGTTTTTTATGTAGAGAGAAACTCCCAGCATCACCTGGAAAGCCTGTCACAAAACAGTGCAGGTAAAAAGAGAGGAACTGTGTGTACATGGCTGAACTGTTGGTCTTGCAAAGGTGAGCTGGGTGAAAAGACTCCAAGGTTCAGAAGTAACTCAGGATGCACTGAAATGTCATGAAGATACTTAAGGTACAGCTTAAAAGGATGAGAAACTCTTGCATGTTTGCAAGACTTACCTATCTCCAGAACCATGTATTTTTCATACTTACGTAGTGAACAATTTTGCTTTTAACTCTAGGTGTTGAATACCTCCAGTGTGACACGGTTATGTTGAGGAATAGCTCTCCTGTCTTTTTGGCATGCAAGCTGGGGAGACAGGTGGCTGGTGGAGTTGAGGGATAATCTGTAAGGTTAGCACAGGGACGCAGGCAGGGAGATTAGTTGTCAGGCAAATCCTGCTGGATGGGCCCTGGAAATAATCGAGGAGGGAGCAGTCTGGTGGAAATCCTATGAAGCAGAGCTTGATCAGACCAGTGATGGAGCTGGCTAGTGAAACTACAAATGCTGCAAGCTTGCTCTAAAAAGTAGAGCTTTATGGACTCTTCATTTTTCCTATTATTTATTTAGCAGCCACGAAGGTCGGAACTATTCAGTAACTTGTATTTCTCTGTGAACATTTGTGTTATCTCCACATCTCAATATCCTGTTTTCTGCGGAGAGCAGATGGACACTTACAAGTACTTGTATACAGTACTTCCCAGCAGCGTTTTCCAAAGTATTCACTGATAGCTTTACCCTGCTTGAGTAGTATTTTCTGATAGGACGAACATCCTGTGTCTCATGAATAACTAAGCTCAGTGGGGTGGGAGGATGAGTCTGTAGCTCTGCAATTCACCTGAGAGAGAAGAGGCTTTGATCTTGGCTTTTTCTCTGCTTTCTTCGATGCGTGGAAATGTGCACGCATCTGGGCCAAACTGCATAAGCCTTGTTTGAATGTGCACTGGGGAATGCAGGGGCCTAAAGAAGGTTGGTGTTGTTATACTGTGTTGTTATGGTGTTTGCACACAAGAATTGGCCAAGAAAAGCCATTGTGAGAACAATAAGCAAACCTCTGTAAACATCAGTTGTCTTTGCAAACTGCAGCAAGTGGGAATGTCAAATTGCTCTCATTCCGCTTTGAGTTCAGCTCATCTCCGAAACAGTGAATTCTCATCTGAATTACCTTGATCTAGATGTGAGACAGACTGATGTCTCGCATCTCACAGTCTCATTGGACTTTCTGTGTTTGAAATCCCAGTTGTCCTCTTTTCTGAGGCTTGCAGCTCACTTATTCCAGGAACAGGAAAATTCTGAGCAAAATTGGGGTTTTTTTGTTTGTCTGTTTTCAGTTGTGGTTGGGTTTTTTTTGAGTGGGAGGAGGGCAGAGAGGAGGTGTGGTATGGTTTGTCTTGCTTTGTTTTTTTCTGGTTTTTGTTTGGTTTTGGTAGGAGAAATACCGTGACCCTTAACTTTGAGTTCCAAAATAGATTTTGATTCTGCTTTTAAAGCTGATGGATTATCAGTAGACATAGGTTTCAGCTTTGTGTGTTTTCCTGACCAATATTCAGATGATATTCACTCACAGATTTCAGCGTGATTAGCACACAACCCTAGCACCATTCAGGATGCTCTGTGCTTGCCTGCAGCTCTGTTTAAATGGAAAGAATGGCCTTTTACAAGGTCAAAAACAGTTTTTCACCTTTCTTATGTAAACTTTAATATGCAGAGAAGGTCATTCTTCTCAATAGCACCCTCATTCAACAAAACTAAGTCTTAAGTGAATGCTTATTTAGCTTACTACCTGAAGCTGAGCCAATACAAGAGTACATGAAAAAACCCCATGATTTGTGTCTCTGAAGATGAAGAAAACAGACTGCAAAGTTTTATTTTAAAATTATACTGTATATCTGATGTTACATTGACTTATTTAAATAATATTTATTTTTTAATAAAACTGTCTAATGGTGATACAAAGCATAAGAGCTGAAAGTGTTTAGTTATTCCTGTTGGACCACATTTTTGCATTTCCTTCAAAGGTGTATAGAATCATTTTTCTAAAGTAGTTGGGCATTATATTTTTGGTATGCTAAGTGAGTACGGGATCTATAAGGTTATTTGATTGCTGGCTCTCTGACACATTGTAATCCTTAAATAATGGTATGTTTGTATGACTGACTGTACTTTAGATTGCTTATTAATGACTAAGATTGCATTTATTCTGTTTATTCTGGTTTAACCCCAGCCAGCAACTAAGCTCCACAGAGCTTCTCACTCACTCCCTGCCCCAGCAGAACAGGTGGAAGTGAATTGGAAAGGTAAAAGAGAGAAAAGTTTTGGGCTGAGATAAGAACAGTTCAATTATTTTTCTTTTAGTAGTAATGGTAATAGTAATGAAAAGAAAAATAATAAAGAGACAGAAATAAAACTCCAAAAAGACATGTGATACAAATGGAAGCAATTGGTCAGCAACAAGTGACTGATGCCCAGCCAGTCTGTGAGCGATGGTCCCTCAGCCAACTTCCTCCTAGTTTTATATACTGACCATGATGCCACACGATCTGGAATATCCCTTGGGAGAGTTGGGGTTAGCTGTCCCGACTGTGTCACTTTCCACCTTTTTATGCACCCCCAGGCTCCTCACTGGCAGGACAGTATGAAAAGGCCTTGATTTTTTGTTAAGTACTGTTCTGCAATAGCTAAAATAACTCTGTATTATCAATCCTGTTTTCAGCAGAAATCCAAACCACAGCCCCTAGTAGCTACAATGAAAGAAATTAACTCCATCCAAGCCAAAACTAACACACTCAAAATGTTTTAATTATGGTTCCCTGTAGGCCACACTACAATATCAAACTCTATAAGTCTTTCAAGGGTTTTTTTGTTTAATTAGCAGAGGCCAAGTCTTTAGCACAAATGGATTACAATTCCCAGTACTAGATGAGACTGCTTTAGAACCACAGCATGCTTTTCTTTTGTTTGACATCCCCTTCTCCTCAATATTTTCCTAATCCTATTATTTCCTTTCTTTAGAACTACAGAATACAGCAATTGCATCCCTGAGAGGAAAGGACAGACTGACAACATGACTCACTGCTTATGCTGAGTTGATAGGTTGTTTGAATCCTGCATTTGTAATGCAGATGGAAATAAACAGTTTCTGAGCAAAAGGTGATTGAAGAATTTAGTCAGAATTTTGTATCCCAAAGAAATTGCTTACTTAAGCAAAACAAAAACATTGATGGGGCCCACATGATTAACCAAAAAACCTCACCAACCCCCTCAAAAACCAAAAGCAAACCACAAAAAATCATAAAAGCCTTGTCAGATACAATACCCCCAAATGACCAATTTCATGATGAAGTCACTAAACTTTATTAATTTAACCTGAGGGTAAAGGATTTTAAAATACTGATGCCATGGGGTCACATAGCATTTAAGAGACTCGAACTTCAGTTCTGTAAAGGCAAGGAGGCCCTATGGTAAGAATTACTTTAACAAGCTCTGAAGCAGGATGTGTTTCAAGGTAAACAATCCAGTGAGTCAGTGTGCAAAAAATTTTCTTCCTTCCTTTTTTGTTGTTATGCACATGCAGAAACTGTGGATGTAAATGAGATCCTCAACTGCTAATTAGAGCTGAGCCCTTCTGTACTCTTGACCTTTTGGCAACTTTGGGCTTAGATTCCAAATCCTACGTTGACTTTTTGATTATTTGAGTTAGACCTGATTTCAGTATGGGGATAAGAGAATTACAGTCGGACATGGGTGTGAAGTCTTATTAGCCCAGACAGTGATCTGTCTTCTAAGCTGTTGTTTCTGCAGTGCTGTCTACTCTCCACTAACTCATCAATAAAGCATATTTATTGAATTTAGTTTATTTTCTTGAATTTTCTGTGGTCTTCCTTTCTTGCCAGTTACTGTGAATGTATAAGTTTTTGTAATAAAGATCTGTTCTTTAATATATTGCCTTTGGCTTATTTAGAGTCATCCTCTGAAATGCCCCGTGGGAAGCTGTAATTTAACTTCACTGTCTAGAAACAGAAATCTGACTATCCTGTTAAAAGTGAAAGTTTAACACTGGAGGCAATCTGTAATTTTAGGCTAACAAGCTGGATGAATGACTTCAACTATAAAATATGTATGAAAAAGTCCTAATTGAATAACATACGATAAAATCAGTGTTCATGGGAAAAACACAGAAGAGTATAGACTCCTTTGGGTAGCAACAGAGATACAATTTTATACATAGTCTTTTGATATTTTGGCTGACTGTTAAATACAGATAAGCTGCATAATAATCCCAGTGCTTTCTTCTGGGGATGCAGTCATAAGACAGCATCCACCAGGCAGTAACAAAGCAGCAGACATGCAGCATGCCAGCACCTGAACTAAAAAGCAGCTGTGACGGTGTCAGTGGCAGAGACATTGTTTGATGTAGCAGCCAGCAGCAGCTCAGTGCCTCCCAGGTGAGCAGGTGAAACTGATTTTGTTCCACCAGAGATGGCAGAACAGCCCTGGCCAAAGTCGTGCTTCTCTTAGCATGGGCAGGAGTGGAGGAGGATGGAAGTGAATCAGGAGGCAGAGGAGAAAGACCCAGAGAAGCAGCCATGTTTCTTGTGCTGGGGGGCTGTGGGAGGCAGAGGACAGATATCCATTACGCTCAAGTGGTCCAGTTCTGCTCTCCAGCCTGACCCTCCCCCCTAACAACCCCGCACAGACACACACAGACACACACACACACTCCCTTTCCCCTCGGTGCAGCAGCCGCAGTGCGGTCTGGGCTCCAGGCTGGTCTCAGTAGGCAGCAGGACCACAGGCAGTGCGTCATCCCTGGCTGCCTCCTGCTCTCTGCTGTGAGCTGCCTCACTTGCTGGTCTCTGCCCTCTTAACAGTGCTTCTGTCACCTGGCCTGAAATGCAAATGCCTGATAGGTGTGCTAACAGAGCTGAGGAGACTGTGCCCATAAAAATTGAGGTTTTGGAATTAAAAGCACCCTGTAAAGGTAGTTGAATGTTCCCTGTTACTCTGGCATCCTAAATCCACACAGTATTGATCCTTGTACCTACCTCTGATGGTGGTAAGTATTTATTTCTGTCACAGATGAAAAGCTTCTGGGATGGTGATGTGCCTGAGGAAACATGAGAGACGAACAGCAGAGCTCTGAACTGAATCCAGGTCACAGCTCAGCTCCCTAGCCAGGAGCATGGCCTTTGTTTGCTTGCAGCATCACAAGTCCTCCGGGGTCTGCAGGAAGGACTACAGTTCTCTCTTATTGCTTATAATGCTGACTTGAGCTCTGGGAACATCTCTCAACTCCATGAATGTACCTGATTGAAGAAACTGTGGGCACTGATTAGAGTGATGAGGATATATGATCCCATGCAAAAAGTAGATCTCTCTTAAAACCTCTGGGCTTTATTGCTCTCCCTAAATCCACTGAAATAATACTCTATCTTTCACAGCTAATTAAGAAGATTCTAATTTCTAGCCTAACCATGTGCATGTCTCCATTTCTTCATGTCTTAACATTATAATTTATGTAAATAGCTCTTTTGTCTTGCAACATTTTTTGCCACTTCTGAGAGAAACAGATTACCATAGTAGGACTGAATGTGAGTGGTTTAATTCAGTGCAGAACTTTATCCTGAGTATAATTTGAAAGTGTTATGCAGAATTTATGTAGACAGAGATCTGAGGTACTTCAAAAATATGAATTAGGATATCCTATCAGCTTCACACTTTTGTAGGTAGTTATTTTACCATTTCTTAGACAGTGGTCAAATGCAGTGTTCTAGTGTCTCTCACCCTTGAGAGGTCTTCCATTTTTGACTTTAATGTGTTGGGTTTTTAAATATGTAACCTAGAAATATAACAGAGTACAAGATTTGAATATAATTTTGTACCTGATTTTATGTTTATTGCTGCAGTATCTGACCTTCTCAGGTCACTGATTGGGAATTTGGGTAGTGTTTTTTGGCTACCTCCACTTTCAGCATCCACAAAGATGTCTTAAAATAAGAAGAACCTGACATTATAAAACCCTTAAAAAGCTTTGTTCACTTTTCCAGGTGAGTCACCATCTGTCTTGTCTTTCCATCTCGTAATTTAAAAACATCTTGATGAATATTATCAAATTCCTTTCAGGCTGTTAGTTGATTCTAAGATGGCATACAGTGAGACTGCATAATTCTTATTTCCATCTTCAACCAGTCTAAAATAGTTATATTCACAATTGTGTTATCAGACATATCTTTATTGGCAATCAAGGAACGATGTTGACTGACGCCATCCAGGGACTATTCCCATATTGTCTAAACAATACCAGTGCAGGACTTCGCTAGAAACTTAAAGAACTTCTCCCCTACTTAGATTGTGATTGGTACAGTACAGCCCTCCATGAGTGTGACTGTCATGCAAGTAATCATGCATTTGAAGAATTATTAGACCATTGTAAACACCTTCAAGCTGTTATTTGGCTATTTTGACAATGTCAGAACCCTGAAATTTTTTAGACTTCTTTTAATGCCTAGAATGACTGTAGACTGTAGACTGTGCCTAGATAGTTGCTCATCAAAAAATTTAACTGTGATAGTGAGAAGGGAGTAAAATAAAATGAATACATAAATCTCTAAAATATTTTTGGTTATTGTTGTTGGCGTTGAGGTCTTACAAGTTTCACCTTCTGATACCAGCAGGACTTACTTTAAATTTAAATGTATTTCATGGGAAAAATAGTTAAAACAATCCTTATGGCAGCAGATACAGTATTATTGTGAAAAGGGTTTTCAATATAAACTATATCATGCATTACAAAACTATATATTCAGTATAGTTTGTAAGGTATTTTTAAAGAAAAATGTTTGCTTGATTCTGAATTATTAGTTTAACCCTCCAGCTGTTGATATTCAAGAAATAGTAATGTAATGTAAGCACACTTGGATCCTGGTTTGGCTTCTATATATGCCTTTAGGTGCAAAAGGATTTCAAACAATTGAAATGAAGAAGCAGTGTGATGAGGAGGCTCTCCTAAATTATGCAGTGCTAATATTCTTGCTCCCAAGATCTTGTGTGTCGTAAGAAGTTTGCCAACTGTGCTAAAGCAAAATGGGATGATTGAGGGACATGTGAATGGGGGTGAAACTTTCCCAGAAGAAACCCAAAAAAAGGGAGGGTAGGGTGAAGAAAATAAGGTGAAACATGAAGGTTTTGGATATACAAATTAAACTGTCCCAGGAGCTGTTTCTCATGGTGTATGATGATCACTTGTCTAAATCCTGATGCAAACTCATCTGAAATGTGAGAGAGTTTAGCATGCATAAGAGAGACAAGATTTAGCCCCATATGGCTTATCACTTTGATCTTCAAAGGTCAATTTTGTATTGCTGAGCCAGTATTGAATAAGTCCCCAATTAATTAGGAAGAGAAAACACTTCTGTTCAGAAAAAAGGTGCATCTGCTCAGTGTTACTTTTTTTTTGCAGAACAAAAATTAATGACCGCAAACAAAACAATGTTTCTTGTTCCATTCCCTCTGTCCTTACAGAACAGCAATAATGCAGGATATACCCTCACTAGCTATTCTGATGTTTACATCATCTACCCTCCCTGAATAACAACAATAATAGATACAAGGCTTGCATGAAGTGGACTTTGTTTTCTTTGGTAAAAAGAAATTAAGTTATCCTTTGCTTTTTGTATAACATCTTTCATGTAAACTACATTCCAAAACATATTCTAGAGGAAGAGCAGCAACAAAAAGGAAGGCAGAAAGCAAAATAGTGAAGAGTAGCTATAGACAAGAGAGAAAATGCAATCTAAAAAGAAATTGTATGTTAATGAGATTGATTTCAATTTCACATGACAGAAAAGACATTCACACCTAGAAATAATAACACTAAGTGAAGAAGCAGAGAGACCTGTGTTAAATGAACTGAGGAAAAAGAGAACTAATAATACCTTTTGCTGAATTTGCTGTATGAATAATTAAGCAAAACCCCTTTGAAATCCCAAAACCCAACTCACCAGTATCTTTCTCCTATTTTGCAATGCTCAGGTGGTTTCTGTCGTGGGATGGGATAAGCCTGGGAAAACTGAGGATTTGTTTTTGTTGTTTGTTTTTTTTTTTTAAATTCATATGAGGAAGCCATTTTACTAATATTTTTATTGTGGATACTCTATTTCACTCCTATAGTATCAGAAATCAACAAAACTTTAGCCTACATGGTCTACAAGTGAAATAGGAAATATCTTTTTTTATTTGGACAGATGAAGGAGAGGATATGATTCTTGAGAGTTGCTTATGGGTCAGCTAGAAACACATCCTCAATGCTTTGACTGGAATGAGATGACAAAACAATTTCTTCCACCACAGATCACTCTCCCAATTGGTTTTGCATGTCCCATGAATGAAATAGATGGTTGTTAGCAGATATATTTTGCATGTAAAAAGCTGAGAATTTGCATTTTGTTTATGTCAGACTGCAGAATCTGGACTTTAATAAAGCCTCTGCAGGAATCCTCTTGCACTGCAAGTCAACTTGAAGCAATGGCCTGAACAATAAAAGCTGTAGATTTAAGACCCATTCAGCAGGAGACTGATGTGCACATTACTTCAGATGTATTCAGAATCCCACAGATGCTTCCAGTGCCTGCATGTTCACATGCTGGGAAAAGATCAAATAAGGAAGTCAGTTTGAGATTTATGATAATACCAGTACTGCAGACTTCAGAAGGAGTAGTGCAACATGTCCTTAATATTATGCTTAAATTCTCTAGAAGAAAATACTGTGAGGCATTTTTGTAATCCCGACGTTTGTTTTCCTTGCCCACAAAATGTGTGGGAGGAGTAGAGGACATCCAGGTGGATTAAAAGTGAACATTCTCAGTTGAACTGAGTTCAGCTGGCTGCCATAGCTAATGTAATTTACTCTAACCATAGGTATTTCAAAGAAAGAGATTCTAAGTCCTTCAGGAGGCATTTACCAAAAAGATTTGACTGCGGTAGGGTTTTGTTAATTATTATTATGCAAATTGTTGCTAAAAGAATAATAAAAAAAACAATGTGGAGCAAATGCAGAGATAAACTGAATTCTAAATCAGTGGAGTCCTTGGATTTTTATCTTTTCTTTTGTATACTGTATACTTGCGAGGAATGTATGGATAAAATATGGGTTCCTAAGCACAAATCATTTTGTATGATGTGAATGTTATAATGATGAATCAAAGGTAATTTGATTCATATGGCATTTTTCCACACACCTACTCATCTCGAGGAAGAAGGAGAAACGAATCTGCCTTTCCACCTACATAACAACACAAGGCGCCTGAACTTAGATAAAATAAGCTCCTAGTGTTGATATAGTTGCCTGGATAGATATATTTATCGTGTTCTAAGTAAATGTGAAAGAAATGCCAAAGAAATAATGTGCTGTCCCAAGGATGGGTTCAGAAATACAAAATGTCAATACCTGTCCTTGTGCTTTCCTTTCATTTACCATCAGCAGGCTGATACTGAATTTTCAGTAAAAAAAGTAGCCAAATAACTTTTGTTTTTAATTTGTCATCATACTGGGAGCTCTTTTTTGCTATTATCATTAATTGTTCTAAACCACTGAACCTAAAGAAGGGTCTTTGAACCTCCTTTCCTTAAAACACAGCTCTGGGACAAATGCTTTCTGTTATCATTTAACAGAATTCTTTGACTAAAGTTCAGATGGTAGGATTTGCCCTGACTTCAGGGAGCTATAGTTGCACATTGTATACCAATGAGGTAGAGAGTAGTTGCTTATAAAGTTAGTGGTTATCTCAAACACAAGGGTATTTCAGAAATCAAATCATTCTGCTTCATTCTGAAAGCACAGTTTTCTTAAATACCATGCAAGAATTGCAATTAATCAAACATCCATTTCTGTGTCTATGCAGCATTTATTTAATTTTTTCTCTTATCAGGCAGAACTTAATGTAATGTCACAGAAGATCTTCCTGATTTAAGTTATCAAGCAGTTTGTGCTGAGGGACTTGTTAAAACAAACTTTTCTTATTCCTTCTCTCAGAGGAATCTCTGCTTTGGGGAGAGGGGAAATAGAGGTAAGTGGAAGGCTGCAGACACAGTCTCCAACCTCGACCCACCTGGACAAGGTGGATTTTCTGGCTCTGGACAGGCTTGGGATGTTTGCAAGGCAGGTCCCTTGCCCCTGTGGTATGTGCATTCTGAGGTGGCAGGGAGGAGGCCAGTGCACGGCTGTCACTCCTGACACCTCAGGCTGCCCCTGTGCTCCATCTTGCTGGAAGTTTGTGCTTGTCTCTTCATGAGGAGCAGACACCAGCTCGTTTTGATGCTGATAAAATGGGCATGAATTGCACAGGACCAAAATGTGCGTCAAGTGCACAGGACTTGCTTCCAGCCCTCTCACCCATAAAAGCCAGCTGCAGTGGTCACTGCGTGGCTATTGGATGGAAGGGAGTGATGAGACCAAATTCCCTGCCTTTGTCCAATTTTTATTGCACTTAAAATTGAACAAACTCATTTTTTCTCTAAGAAATAAGAAACAAGAAGAGTGGATGTTTCTACTTCTAATGGCCAAGCCTTCACAGCTCATTTTGCTGCACTCTGGGTTTGGATCGTGGTTTTGCACTATATTGAGTGAAAGGCCCTTATGTTACTCTGTGAAGTCACTTTGGAGTCTCATGGAAACTTTAAATCACTTTCTCCTTTCCTTCATTTTAATTCCTTTCCCACTGTACGAGGTTGAACCTATTTGCCAGAAGTATGATACAACCCGAAAGGGAAGGAAGTTACAGATGAGGAGTTTTGTGAGATACATTCACTGAAAAATTGTTGCAAAAATATAAATGATGTTAAGTGATAAGGTACTTGGATGGTAAATTGTGCTTAAGAAAATGCAACACAGCTTTGGATTAAAAGGACAATCAGACTAATGATCACTTTAGAGACAGTTAATTCTAGTGCTTTGTAAAAACTCTTTGATCAGTGGTTGCAGTGGGCAAAGGGTTTTGCTTATTCCAACATTTTTCAGAAGTGTATTAATAACAAGGTAGATAATTGTATGTATTTTATATGTTTAACTTTTCTACATTTAAAAAGGATTTTTCTTTATCTTTGTTTCCCGCAAGCCTTGGATAAATTTGATCAATACAGTTTTAGATATTGCACGTAAGAGTCCATGTGCAAATGAGGGAAGAAGATAATTTATGCTTTCAAATGTAGGTGTATTTCAGGGTGGTATATAAAATATGAAAGCAATACACAGAGGCTTTGCCTTGCTCAATTGAAAAAAAATGGTCATTTCATACGTTAAAGAAAAAAATGTGTAGGAAAATAAAATGAAGAAGTAAATAGGCTAGGAAACACATTTTAAATCCTAAAACATATCATCATCTAGTCAAATCGAAGTCTGACTGTGTGAAGTGTACTGAGAGCAGTCTGGACTGAGAAAGATTGCTGTGGAAGTCACTCAAGCAAAGGTGGTAGGCAGGGAGCTGGTTTCACAAAGATACAGGCAAAAAAATTGTGATACCATATTTTGTCCAGTTTACAACTGAATGGATGCTTTGATGGAAGGTACTTAACATTTAATGTGTTCTCTTTGAAATAATCTGTCTGTGAGCAAAGCTTCTGCCTAACCCTATAAATTACTGGTTGGGTTATGCCCTGGAGTATGAGAGTTTACTGCCCTATGAAATTGTTTTTGTTCTATCTACTGTAGCATAGTTTGTTCTCATTTTTCATATAAGTATCTAATGAACATTCCAAACTATGAAAAATGAAACCCTTTTGGTGACTTCAGAGGGAGCTATGCAGTATGAAATAGGACTTCTAGAAGCAAACTTAATGAAATTGGCTAACTCAAACCAGTAGCCAATTTTGTCTTGTTAAATTTATTGTTTTAAATACAATTATTTTAGGTGCATGGGAAAAGATTTTTTCAGCATCTGAGAACTTTACTTTAAAACAGTGCAGTTACTGGATAGGTACAAACAGAAATAGATGTAGGAAATCACCATATTTGAACATATAGGAAGAAGGGGTTCAATATGAACCAGATAACTGCTAGGCCCTAAGAAAATATAGCTGGGATTATTCTGTAATTAGTGTTTTGAGTCATTCATAAAAAAATAAAGTTCTCTTGATTCCAGAACACCAAATTGCTTGTCAAATATATCTGGTTCTTGATTTCAGTTGTCCTAGAAACTAAAGAACTTGTTACTTGTTACTTCAAAAAGACTTACATGCAGCCTTTAGAGATGTGCGTATATGCCTGTACATTCAGATTCTTGCATATGCTGTTTTTCTTGGCCAGTTTTCTGGGGTCCATGAAAAAAAATCTGCAGACGCACATATGGGGATATAAAAATGTATCTACAGTTTTAGATACTAGATTATTCTGGGAAGCTGCATAGAAATGTATCTAAATATACTTGGCAGATCTGTTCCTAAAACAGGGGGGAAAGTGATGTGTATATAGGATGAATAAGACCACCAGCTTAACTAGAAGGCAAAGCTGCAAAGTTCGTGCAACGTGGGGAAGACTTTGCCATGACATTAGGATCAAACTATATTTTTTGGAGCTCAAGATGGTAATCATGAAAAAAGAAAAAGGAAAATTGATCTTTAGGCACTGTAAAGTTTAGGCTCATTCATGTTGAGGGAACCCCTGGACCATCTGCTATAGCTTTTACCTGTATTCAGGGGAACTAATTGTATTAATGAAGAAATTTCTAGCAAGGGCTTTTGATGAGCATAAAGGCACCTTCTCTCAAAAAGCCCTCAAGCTGGAGATTACTGAAGGCTAGAATAATGTGCCAGCACATATGTTTATTCTTCCACTCTGCCATTATGAGTCATAGCCAGAAAAGGACTTTCAGGCAAGATGAACCTTTGGTAAGACCCATAACGGCTGTTCTCCAGTAGAGATTCCCTTGCAACTGGAAATCCAGTGAGCTCAGGTAGCAAAATTTAATTAAATGACAGCTGGCAGGGAACTTCCAGCCACAAATGTGGGGTGGGGGAAAAAAGACTATTCCAAATAAAAATATGAAACTAAGTCCTTCTGCAGAGATGCAAAAAAGTAACCTTTCCTGTCATATACACAATTTTATTAGAAGTAAAGTATTTTGTCCGTTCTAGACTTCAATCATAATGGTAATATTATAGTAATAGGCCTTTTTCCTAGTCTCTTCAGTGACAAAATGCAAAAAATCTTTTATTCTTTGAATTTATCTAATTTTTCATTATTAATTATCAACAAAGTGTGTAGAAGTGTTTGCTGCCCATATGTGATCTGAGAAGCAATGGTGAGAGTTTTCATCTCTTTGTGAAGATTCTGTGAAATCAGCCGAGGAATGAATTTGTGTTCAAACTCCACTGTAACTGCCCAGGGACATGCTGTTTTCCTGTAAGGAACAGGGTTTTTTTCTGACAGAGTGTTGGTATCCATCTCTTAGTGGGGTGGAACTCTGCATACTCAAGCTTACATTACAGTAATTTTTTTTCAGTTGCCTCCTGTATGGAAACTGATTTTGAGTGAGTCATTTAAGTTCCACCATACTGGTTCATGCTTAGAAAGTATGACCCTGGCTTTGTAGACAGAAGCATCTGAGGAGAATTGAAGAGAGATTTGACAGATATTCTGAAAATAGTGTGAAGGTGCTCAATGGGAAAATACCAGGAGACTGTGGTATAATTAAAATATTTTCTTATCCTCTCCATTGCTAGTCACTAGATTTAGCACTTGAGAGAAGCTGGGCTTCTTCCTGGCTAGCTCTGAGAATAAAATCTAAGTTATCTATTAAGACATGATCTTGATAATTTCTCAGAATTTACAACTTCAGAAGGCAGCTCTATGTACATGTCCTTGTGTTAGTTTTGATAGGTCCTTGCCTGTTTCATTTCACTGCCTCTGTCTCAGGGACCTGGACCGACTGTGAATTCTCCAGTGCCATAGGCATCATTTCACTGTGCCTTGTTAAAAAAAAAAATCTGTTGGCTTTGATTTTAAATCAGGCTCTCACTGTGCCCTAGTCGAGCTTGGCATGCAATGCCAATCTGAGGCATGCAACTCGGAGGAAAACATAGCAACACTGTGAGAGCAGGAATTCAATTTAGGAAGTCCCATGTGGGATTGCCTCTGGACTTTTGTCATCTGCACCATTGCCCTTCAGCTTCTAAAGGACTAACCTGAATCTAACAGCCACACAGATGGTTAAAGGTGATTTCTGGGATATTAGTACATTATTTTCCAATAAAAAATCAGACAGCATTAAAAGAAGCCGATCAATAGCTAATTCTATTGCACATCATTTTGTGCTCTTAATGTCCTTTTTCCAGATAGGATTTTACAACAAAGACTTGCTGCTGGAATCTCTTTAAGTGCAAGACAGATGCATTTCCTTCCTTAAGTACTTTTGGTCTTGACTACAGTTATGGTGGTGAGGAGACTAAGCATTCCTGTTCTGTTTCACATGTGACAGCATAGGACAGTGTCTTTCTCATGGGACAGGGGCAAGATCTGTGATGAAAACAGACATAGGCTCTGTGAATCACTGTAGGTTTTTGTAGGTATTCTCACCCAGAGGGAGTTTCCAGAGAATAACGCTGTATTGTGAATATATTTTTTGAGACTAACAGAGATGCTGAAGATCCTTAGAGTCCCTTTTCTGTTCCTCTCCTCCCTACCAACTGTAATATCTGTAATATCCTCATACCAACTGTAATGTGCTTCATGTTTTTCTTCCTATGCAAGAGATGAATTGTAAGTCAAGTGAGTAGAAATTTTACAGGAGAGGAAAAATTGTGCAAGTCTAACCAGCTAGACTTTGGTTACCTGGATCGCTATGCATGTAGTTGTCTTCATATGGAAAACCTGCCAGTGATTAGTTTATGTATCAAGAAGTAAAGTTGTCATTGTGAAAAGGGCTAGCCCAGGCTAAACATTTTACAGTTTTACAAAAACTTAGATGAGTTATATTTGGACACTGAGATCCTTATGCATTCACCCAGGGAGCCCTGAAGCTTGAGGTTGGAGCATGTCTTGCAGATTGTACACAAATGTCTGGTATGGGTTCCAGTAGATCGCATGTGCATATGCCACTCTGTGGAAATGCATGAGCACAGCAAGCTCACTGTCCCTGACTTGTCTTCTTGTAAAAAGATGTTGTACACAGTGGCTTCGATGTCTTAAACTGGTGTATGTGTATAATGTTGCTTTCTTCACTGGAGTTAAATTTATTTTCAGACAAGCTATCAGGAGTGATAGTCTGCAGTTAATATATTTTTCTTTTTCCTCCCATATTACTTTTCTTTTTATTTTTTGGCTACTCTGTTCTAAAATAAGTTAGTCCCTCTGCAGGAAAAAAAGCACAAGAGAAAAGAGGCAGAAGTTATTTGTGCTCTTCAGAGCTGTCTTTTGCTTTTTACTGTTTGTTGTGGTTTAACCTCAGCCGGCAGATAAACCCTACACAGCCCCTTGCTCATTCAGCCTCGCAGCAGGATGGGAGAGAGAATCAGAAGGGTAGAAGTGAGAAAACTCATGGGTTGAGATAAAGACAGTTTAAAAGGTAAAGCAAAAGCCGTGCACACAAGCAAAGCAAACCAAGGAATTCATTCCCCACTTCCCATGGGCAGGCAGGTGTTCAGGCATCCCCGAGAGGGCAGGGCCCCATCATGGGTAACGGTGACTTGGGAAGACAAATGCCATCACTCCAAATGTCCCCCCGTTTTTGTTCCCTGCAGGTCTATATGCTGAGCATGACACCATGTGGTCTGAAATATCCCTTGGGTCAGTTGGGGTCAGCTGTCCCTGCTGTGTCCCCTCCCAACTCCTTGTACACCCCCAGCCTCCTATTAGTCTTGTCCTAAATCCAAAAACGTGCACCGCACAATCTACTATAAAGAAATTCAACTCTATTCCAGCCAAAACCTGCACACAATTGAAATTGATTTCCTTCTTTTCCATCTTTTCATCACTGAAAACTTTCTAAATGGTGGGAAAGGGATACTGTCTCTTTAAATACTGAATTCAATAGAACTTTGTACATCTTTGTCTGATTGTGATCTTTCTAATATAAAGGCAAATATTCTCAAAATTGTACTATTTTGGCTCTTATCGGAAATCAGAATATGAAAAAGTAAAAATTTTAATACTCAAATTTCTAATAACTTCAATTGAGTTCTTCTGCGATTTGAAAATACTCATTTGACTTGAAAATTTCAATGCAAACTCCCATAGTAGGTTTATTATGAAAGGTTTGGAAGATCCTTGTCCCTCTACTCTTTCTCATAGCATAAGTATGTATTTCACTGAGAAAATTTCTTTAAATAAGCAGAGCAAGAAAGTTCTTTGGAAGTCTGGAGAATAAAAGGTTCATTCCTACTGCTTTTTTTTTCCACTTCAGAACTTGACAGTGATTAATCATAAAGCATTTCAAACAAAGGTGTATTATTATTTTAGCAGCAGGCATTTGCCAAAGATTTTGTTTTAGGATCAGCACTATTATTTGTGCATTGCACTGAACAATGAGTGATTGCAGCACATCTCTCCAGCCCTTACTTGCTTTGTTATCTTCTCTTTGTCTTCTGTGTTATCTTCAATTTTTATCCTCACTTGCTACTTTTGTCAAATAATATAGAATGAGTTTTTAGTTACTGCAAGATGGAGTTTCTTTCTCTGTAGTCCATAGGGCTAATCATATATCTTTAATCAAGATATAACTCAGAGTAAATTTAGGTACCTTCATTTTCCCCATTACATCTTTTGACAGACTTGATGGGCAATACATTGCAGAATTAATTAATTTTGAAAACATGTATTTCTGCATTTTTCTTTTATAATGAGTGAGCTATAAGTGCTCCATGAATAATAGATTTTTGTCTGGTATAATTTTTGATAGCTTTTGGGAAAAAGAAAAACATAATGGAGGATGCTTAAAAATGTTACATGTGATGAATTGCCTCAAATTACTGAAACCATGTGATCAGATGAGTAGTGTGGACAGAGAAAAATCTTTCAGGCCCTTGATGAGACTGTTGATTAAAGGTCTATGTGGAGGAGACTAGATGCACACTGAAATAGGCTTTTATTTCATCTTGTATTAACAGCATAATAGTGTCCACTATTGTGCAATGCTTACAAAAGCGATTTTGTACTTGGTGACTATTTTTTGTGTCATTGTTGACGTGTTTGTTTGTCTCTTTCTCTACAAAATGTGGTGGATGTATCAAACCTTGTATTAGAAGGGGGTGAGATGCAGACATCTTTTGTCAGTTACTGTATACCATGAATACATAATCTATGACAAAGCAACCACTTCCTTCCATTTCTTTTACAGCTAATGATGATTTACTGTAGCACACATATTATTTGCATGGAACGAGTTAGATCTGGGGTACTGTAGTATGAAAACATTAAAATCAGATGGAAATAAACCTATAGAGCACTTGCAAGTTTTCATCTCTGGTAGAACAAAGAAGGGTGCAGCTCTGTGGCAAGGATTAAACTGTGGTCCAACCACATTCCTAGTATTTGATCTGTTTTCTATCTCTTAAGCCTTTCTTCCATTTGATAGCTACATTAATATAAGTATCTAGATTTCCCTATTACTGTAGTGTAAATTCTGAACAGAATTGCCTCCATTCATCTGATGTCACCGAGCAGCTGGGCTGGGGTTGAGTGAGATCCATATATTCTAGCTGAGACTTTCCAAGATTGGACTAGGAGAGCAAAACCTCTTCTTCCCACTGGCTGTCATGCTTTCCAGGGTATTTTACATTAGCTGTGCACTTGCATGGAAAGAGCAGATTTTTCTGTTTCTTCCTGAGTGCATAGCAGCTCTCTTGCCGTGTTTTTCCAACTTTGATGTTATGTAGGGCCTTTGTTCCTTTCATGATGTTAGTGAAAATGAAGCCATGTTTCTAGCATCTGAAAAAGGGATAGGTAGGGTTAAATCCTGTCCTAGTGCAACTATTGACAGACTACATAACATTTGATTCTGTTTGCTGGTCCTTTCCCAACAAGGCAAATGCATCCCCGCTGTTATAGGAATAGTGATTTGAATCAGATAACTCATCAGACCTCCTATCCAGAATCCTTAGTATATGTCTGCTGTATCATTTACAAGGTAGGATTATTTCAGAAGATTATTTGATATTTCTGTCCTCAAACAAAACACAGATGTGAGTAATTAGATATTCAATAAAAGTAAACACTGCTGTATTTCTGCAATTTATTTCATATCTTAAGGAAACTTTCCTGTCTGGCCATCCCAGAGCCTCTCTGACAGTCACTCTCAGACCACCTGGGCTAGGTCCGAAACCCCTTCGCAGTGGGCAGCTCCAGTGAGCCAATGGATGCCCTCCTTCACTCTCTATGCTCACTCCACTGTCAGACAAGATTTCCTTGCCTTTTATACTTGGAGTGCCCAGTCACCCAGCAGTGACATAGGTCCCCATGCCCTCTGTTGTGCAAAAGGTTGGCACCAGTTCACTGCCTCTTGCCTCAGTCTCCTGCCCCACAGAGCTCAACCTGCAGCTCTCACTGCAGCTGCTCGCAGAGCCACCTGCACTGATGCATGTACATAGTATCTTTTGTCCAAGAACAGGCAAGAATCTTTTCAGCATTTATTATACTCCAGAATTAAAACCCTTTCAGTGCTTTCTCTTTTCCCAAAGTTTCTACACTGTTGTTACATGCCTGAAAGCAGACTGACACTGCAACTGTGTTCAGTTTGCAATCTCTCTTCGATTGCATGCATAGGTCTTCTGAACACTTTCCAGCTGCTTCCTTCAGCTATAAACTCTGAGGCTTATTGAGCTGTCTGAGGATGTCTCCTGGTTAGTCATTTTTGACCCAATAATTTTTTTTCTCTAGACCTTTATGAATTCAGTTAATCCTTTATCCCAACATGCTTCAAGAAATGACCAATTAGCTGATCTGCTCACTCCTGAACCTCTTCTCAAGAGACATTTTAGCACTTGTTATTAAATGCGTAGAAACGGAAGGTTCTTGGCATTAAATGCATAGGGACACTGCAGCAAACTTTCTTCAAGCTACAGGATCTGTGTGGCCAACTTGAATTCAGTCACATTTTTAAAATTAGGTAGGCTTCTGTAAGTTTATATATATGGACAGCTGCAGAGTTAGTAATTCTTTCATTTTACTGCTGTGTTACAGAAGAAGTATTGCTGATTCTTAATATCACTGTATCTTCAACTGGTATGAAGAAACAAAGACCTGAAGCAATATATAAGACAGCTTTATTCTCCCAATTTTTTATTACCCATAATGGTGAGAAGTAGTCAGCAGATAAAGTTCCTTAATATTTTTAGATCCTAATGGTGTTTTTACCCAAGTGTCCAGCTCTTAAAGAACTTTGAAATTAGATAAATAGAGTTAGGTGCTAACATCAAAATAGATATATATAGATATATGAATTTTGAAAATGTAACTTGCAGCCTAGATACTTAATGAAATAAAGCCAGCCTTCCTAATTTTTAGTAGAACTTGACCACAAAACTTAATAATGTACAATTTGTTGTGTTTGGAAGAATGAGGGAAGTGGATGTCTGTTTTTGATGAAAAAGGTGTAACCAGACTGAGTTGTTTACAAAGTAAAGTTAGAAACATTAAAAATTAAACTGATAAAGAGGGAATATTTTTTCAGTAAAGAGGATTATAAATAATTTGAGAAACTTCTACAGTGGCATGAGACACCCTTCATGCCTTAAAATGCTTTTTTTTTTTAACTATGTACACTTCAGCTCACATGGAAACCATTTGATCCAGACATTACAGGGTAGCATTATTTGACTCACTACACTTGGAACCACTCAGAAACTGTACTTCCATTACATTGAAAACTCTGATACAAAAAAAAAATTAAAACAAATATTGAAATTTGTTTTGTGAGATTTCACAAATACATAGAGAAAATAAAACATTTACTTCTCAAGTATTTAATTGCTTTGTCTCAGTAGTGCTGACATGTTATTTTGTATTGAGTTAAAAAAAAAACCAACCCAAGTAATGAATCCACAAAACTGTACATTTGACATTTAAAAAAAAGCCTATTTTATCTTAATGTTTTAATATTGCTAAGATAAGAAATCCAACCACTATGCTATTTCATCCTTTAAAACACGTATGGATAGCCCATTGTATCCATGTGCATCTCCATTTTCTTGTAGGAGACTGTGAATCTATATCATATTTACTTTCTGGGCATTAGATTTACCTATAAGATTCCCTGTCAGAAGTGATCCCTTCTTGATTTTCATTGCAATTTTGTGCATATAATTTCAAGTTGAGAAAACCACAGAATTATCTTTTTCCAGTTGCAGAAAAAGAATTAGCTGACAGATTTTTTTTGAGGCTGTTTTTTTCAATTTCCAATTTGAGGCTTTTTTGAATGTCACACTCAAGCTCTAACATAACTAGTCAAACTCAGACTTATCTTCATTAAAGTAATTCTTTATATGCAAACCATTTTGATAGTTCAAATTATGAGAAAATAAATATTGGATGAATAAAGATAACCTATTCTAAATAACACATACTTAATTTTAAGAATAATTTCATGATATTGAACTTTAGGGTTGCAGAAATACATGAAGAAAGATAAAAATTGATTTTGCTACTTGAAGATAGCTAAAAGCAGAAGGGATTTTTTTTTTTAATACGAGAAAACTATGATTATTTTATGACCACAAAGAAGAAGAATATCTTCACTTCACAAAGCAGACCAAGAAGTTTCAGGATGAGAACATTAATCACAGCTGCTTTTTTTTTGTAGAAGGCATGATTAAAAGTCAGGTTGCCTGTCTGTGTACAGCATTTCAGTTCAAAGGAGGTGACTGAATGCAATCCCTGAACACCATGATAGCATTAAGTAGCATGCAAGGGAGAAGTAGGATAGCAGCCTACTATTAAAATCAGGCAACCCAGGACAACTTAACTGAAAAGTCTTTTATACCACTGGTAAAATATTTAAAATAAACAAGATGGGGAATGGAATAAAAAATGATAAAGAGGCCTGCAGGGAGGAAAGGATCCTAAAAGAAGAAAGCCTATATTTATTTAGAAATAAATGTTTAAACATAATTCAGTCCTTCTTCTGGTGGGCTTTCTTTTCCTGCCTAAACATACTTACAAGGAATGCTATAAACTCCTGTGTCATCTTCATGATCTTCTATGTACCACTGTGGATTTTGACTTGGGACCTATACTTGGAGGCGAACTGATGATTTTTATGCCTGACTCTTGTCTAGAATTTCTTTGAATTGGCATCTCAGCTCCCCAGAATACCAAACTCAAATCTTTGTACCTAGTCAGGCCCATTAATATGGGGAATTGTAGAGAAATGGAGGAAAGAATTAGGGCCATATTCAAGCAAATTTACTTTTGGAGGAAAATGCTTTAGGTAACCACATGCCAGGCTTTGAGTTCATGCTATTACTTTTAAATAAATCCAAACTGATGTTACTTTAAAAGCAAAATTTGAAAATATTTTAGAATGCATGAAATTTCTTTTCATAACCTAGGTTTCCCAGATCTTAAGAAAAGAAAAAAAACCCCAATATATAGAGGGTCTCCTTTCCTCATTAAGGATGTACCTGGCATGTAGCCAGAAAACAGAAAATAATGTATTTCTCTTTTTCATATTATACCTCTACAAGTTCTAAATCTGCAAATAGCAAGAACAATGCTTCCCCAGAGGGAAATATTTATACCCACTGTGAGGATAAAAAGACATAGCTGTGAAAGCATTGCAACAGCTGACCAGTAAATGCAAGTGGAGGCCTATTTCAATTACATTGTTTTAGCCACAGATTGTTTTGAAATTTGACTGGGCATCCCATATCCTTCATGAAGTAATTATACAAGGAGTCACTGTGGAGAAGAAACATCCTCTCTCACAACCTCCCAGGATTCTTTCTTTTTAGAATTTTTTTGGGGCAGCTAGGTGATTTTTACCCATTCATAAACATCTCCACTACAGATTTTTCTTTTAGCTTCTCACTTTCAAGACTGTAAAAGTTGGCTTTCATTTACACAAATAGCACTAAAACTCAAAGAGTAAAAAATGTGTTGTTTGTAGGTTGGGGTTTTTTTTTCCAATCTGAAAAAAATCTGTAGGTTTGGAAATGGTGGGAATATTCTTTGCAGTTATTTTCCATCAGATGCTGGTGTTAACAGAATCCGTAGTGCTACATTTGGAAATGTTTCTTCTGGGGGAAGAAAAAAAATGAAAGGAGCATATTTTACTTTTCAGAATGGAAGTACAAAATAGCAGATCTCTCTTGCTTCATGTCACCTTAGAAACTGACTCTGATGACTGAAGCCAGTAGCCAGTGGTCCCATGTAGCAGCAGAGCTGGTTTATTCTCTCTTCCTTTTCTATTTTAAAATTAGCATCTGCTTCGACCAGAGTGTAAGGATCTGTGTGAGCACATGTGCTTGTGAAATATGCATGGCTGTATGCCTGTGAATACATGTAGGAATGTGAAAAACAGGTTCAAAAGGAATGGGTGAGTTGTATTTATCAGAATGTTGCGTGTTCATTCATGGTCTTGCTTAATGCTTTCTAATTTTTTTTTTGCAAAAGAATTAATAAATGTAAACCCAAAAATAAACCCTTTGCTAAAAAGCCTTTTCTAAAATACTATAATAAACAAGAGAGACTTTGATCTCCTAACAAGTGTTAGTTTTGAGTAGAAAAGCTCATAATTGTACCTGACATGTTAGTGAAAGCATCACCAATTTGCTTGTGCAATAAAAAAATCTTTGTCATAAATATTAAGGGATTTTGAGGAGATGCAGTTTTACGTAAGTAAAGGAAATAAGAAAGCACTATATGGGTTTGAAATGCAGAACATTTTTGTCTGTTCAAAGGTTATAACAAAATCTCTCATCTTCCATTATATTTAAGTGTATTGGATACTAAGTGCCACTTTTGTCAATTCAGAGTAAATTACTCTATATATTACTTAATTTTGAAAATTATTTTTTTTCTATTACCTTAAGTCAAAAAGTACTGCCACTATTGGCTGAAGAATTAACTGCCTTTGCAGAAGTAAGTCAGTGAATTTTTTGCTGAGGTGTTTGGTGATCTTCTGGGGAAATTAAAAGCCACAAGAGTTTAGTTTATTTCCATAGTGCAGTTAGTTTGTGACTGCAACAAAAGAGGTACACTGGAATGGGATTTTATTTAACCAGATTTGGACATGAATAGCAGGCAAGGTGCGATGGCACTGGCTTTGGTGGAAGCACAGAGCATGCTGAGTGCTCAGGTTCTTACTCACTAAGCTAAGCTACCCTGAAGTCCGTATAGCGGCGCCCGTGAGAGTACCTTCTTGGGGTAGTTAAGTAAAGGTAGCTCTGGACAAAATGCATGGCTGCATTCAGACCTCCCAGAAACAGCACTCTGGCATTAAGGAGACATTTAATTTTTAACAATTATTGCTTGAGAAGTTTTATCTTCAACTTGTAATTATGTCTTCGTAAGTGCCACTCCCTGTTGACTCATACTCTAGAAAATTATTCTTAAGGGAATCTAGGGACACACAAGAGGATGGCAGGCTGATTTTAGTTTAAATAATTGCTAAAAGTGACTGATTATCAACATCTGTTAAGAGTCCCATGCAGAACAGTCACTCACCTTATTTTTCTTTAACATTCGGATTTCTTACCATCCAAGTTTGAGAAATAATGAACTCTCTGCTTAAAAAGAATGTCTTGATGGATTCACTAAGTGACAAAACTGTTCTGATTTTTCTCAACAGAAACTGAGTATGGAGCATGTAGTTTTTAGTATCTTCAACAATCTTCATACTGATCTAGGTTCCTGGCAATTGGAACAGCCTTTCCATATAACCGGGTCTAAATTTTCTAGACTTCCAATATAACCAGTAGAAGGACTATAAAAGGAGGAGAAATGCAGTTGTATGTTTTTCCTTATGTTCTTCTGTGTCATGTCATATTGTCAGAAGTGTGCAGTCTTCTGTCACACAGAGGCTCTGTCTGCCTACAGCAGCACCCCGTGGGTCTCACAGGAGTTTCTTGCTGAGGCTTCTTCTGAGTCTCTGGTATCTGTTCCTCTGCTTGGAATAAGAACTTATCTCCCTTCACATATTTCTGTCACATCTTTTGGAAACTTTCCACAGACCTACATTAAAGGTTTGTTGGCCTAATGACCAGTGACATATAACTCATAGTAAAAAAAGGATGTGTGTACTTGAAGGGAGCTGAGAAATTCGTGCCAGGTAGGACTGGATCCCAGATATGGCCTGGCTATTTGTCTTGAGCTTTTTCAGGAGCAATGTGATTTGTAATGAAGCTCTCATGAAATAATCGACTTGCAGTGCTGTGTACCGAGTCAGGTGAGGGACACCTCCGTACGCTAACAAACAGATAGTCAAAGTGCATAGCTTGATCTCTTCCCTATTACAATGGTAAGGCTATTTATATTTATGTGGGGAAATAGTTTAGAGGGTAAACTGGTTCTGAGTGTATGATTGTGGTCCCAGCAGCGATCACTTGAACTGAAAAGTGTCTTCAGCTCTCTTGATACAAAAACAGTGACCATTCTTGTGTATCCTACTTAGCTGATCCGTAATATAGTGCTGAATCCCACCTGGAGTGGGAGAAAATTCAGTCCTTGTATTTGCATTGAACTTCATCATTCAGTCTTTTTTTCAGGAAGTTAATTTATTTGTGCAAGTTTTCTACCAAGTCGGCTTGCTATTTTCCAAATACACTTTCAACATCTTCTGACACACAGCTTCATATAGTTGCATATTTAACAGTTTACAATCAGCATGCCATCTTGTGACTTCAAAACCCACACAAGCAAAAATTAGTATTTATTATTATAAATATCATTATAATACCTACCAAAATTATGCGGGTACTACATATCCATTTTTTTCCCATTCATCTCATTGTTGTGAGACTACCAAAAAAAGGTTTATTTATCCACTGTACTGACAAGATTTTCAAAACCTCACTCTTTTTTTGGTTTGGTTTGGTTTGGTTTGGTTTGGTTTTGTTTTGTTTGTTCAGTGATAACCTGTTTCCCACAAGCTGTGTTATACAGAGTACCTGTAAGCAAAGCAAGCCTAGACAGGAACAATTTTTTTAAGATGTGATTTTTATCTCAACAGAGGTAAAAACATGTTGTTGTATACCAGGTCTGTATATGGTTATGTCTCTGTTTTTAAAAGCACATGAATTTCCAGCTGTAACCATGGTGCAGAGTGGCTGGACTGAGCCCCTTATCAGGATTCAGGCAGCTCCTGCCATGAGCCTGATTTCCAGCTCCCACATCTGCTCTCCTTCTCTTTATCATCCCCTTGCCCCAGGTGCTGGGTATGGCACTTCATAGCTGCTGGACAGGAGACAAATGGATACTAGTCACCACTGACACAAGGTAGTTCATATTAACTGTTTTATTCCTCCAATCAAGCTCTGGGCTGGCTGAGGACAACCTTGGCTTTACAAATCTGAAAACGGGTAAAAGATGCTTAGCAGAATTTGGTGGTAAGACTTTTATTTTTCTCCACAGTAGTTGAAGAACTACTTTCCTTCAGTGCCCCCTTAATGTCTTTGAAATGTGTGACAGATGCAAACTCTTAATTTCATCTCCTGTGTCATATATGAGTTTTATGAATGGATACAATAGCAGTGGGTACAATTACTGATGTCTGTTTGTAGTAGTTACCTGAAGTGAGTCTGTCTGGCTGACTCCCTTCTTTACCGCAATAACAGCTTTTAGTGCAGCGCTCTCTGAGGCCTCATCATAGGTCCTTTTACCTGATGGGGCTCAAGCATATGATTTTCTTTTCAGTAAGAGGAAAGTTAGCTCTCATTTCCTTATACAAATGTTAGATTTATCACCATTTTAGCCAAGGGAAATTTAGACCTCTGCGTTTTTTTTAAGTCCATCCCCAGACAATGAAGGATTTTAGAAAGCAGCAACAGAGAGAAGCAGTCATCATGCCAAATCAGTCAAAAGTGCTGACGGAGTGAAACACTATTTGTTCTTATGATTCAGAGCTATAAATTCTCTGGAGACCTTAGATGTCTGAACAATCTGCCCTTTGGCACCTCTGCAGCAAATGGTAAATCAATTGGTATCATGTATGAGACATCTGTTCTCAAACCCTATTTATTCTTGATTTGGGGAAATCTCTCTTTTGTTCACACTTCGTAAGATTAATCCTAACCACTGGCTTTAAACTTGTGCTTTTAGTACCTCTGCTACCTATTTTGGAGGAATAATTATTCCTTATTTAGTTTCCTGGCTGATAGGCATCCTATTCCTAGGCACTTCTCTCTCTCTGTGTCTGGGCACTTAGCCCAGGCTGTAGATTTCAAAGGCAGCAGGGTGCCATGAGGTTAGACACTGTAATGTTGTGAATACCTTTGTGGATCTAGCAATTCATCATTAGCTGAAAATTGATATCCTGTTATTTGTTTGAGCAACAGCTGTATATGCAATATATAGGTAAGGATGTATACAAAGTGTTTTGTGTGTTGGAGATAGCCTACACAATTAATTATAAATGCAGCAACAAGGCTGAAGTGCATTTTATTTTGTTCCTAGTAGTACTTAACACATTCTTCAATGCAGAGATGCCAAGATACACAGTACAGTCATGACTGAACTTGCTGCTGCAATGATGGAATGGTGTTTCTTCTACACTGTTTTCACTGAAAATAGCCTTTTTAGATACTGCAGTTCTTCATTGCTTGATATCCATTTCACACAGATTGTAGATGGATGTACTTAGTTTATTATATATATGCATTTTGTAATATTTGCACTTGAGTTTTATGTGGATAGAATGATTTTTTTTTCCTTAAGGGCCATTGCATGAATAGAAGTAGTTGAAAAATGCACTTACAAAATATATGAGGTAACAAATTATTCCTTTATATCATTTTTAGGATCTGTTTTACTTGTGCCGAATGACTTTGGGGACAGCTGAGTGCTTGGCATTTTTTTCAAGTGTTTCTTTTTTTAACAGTGAATTGCTGATTGTTAAATTTACAGGATGTCTGCTAAATATTTCTCTTACATTTCAGCCCTGGTACTTGAGAAAGAAAGTAAAGGACTTTGAAGTGTCTATCACTATAGCCTAATATCAGCTTAGATAATTGGTTAAAGCTTTTCACAGTGAAGTGTCCATCTTTTCATTACTGGATTTTCAAAAATACCTGGTAAATATAAGGATCATCTGCTATAAAGGCTTATTTGTTGTTATTGGCATATTAGTTGTCCTTCATGGGGAGCCAGGATATTCATAAAAATGTGAGTAAATTTGTTGCCATAAAAAGTTTCAATATTCCATTTTATACCAGACAAGAGTAAATAATTTATATTATATTTTTGCACTATTTATGGATGGTAAAGACCTATATACAAAAAATTTTTGTTAGAAATGGCAGGTATACTGACTTGCAAATATTATTTCTTTTGTGGAAACCAGAGAAGAATTCAGGACAAACCTGCACTGTAGAATGATTTTTTCAATCAAATAAAATAATAGTGTAACATCCCAAGTAATTGATGCATAACTGAAAAAGGTGATATGCTTGCCTGTGACTAAAACTGGGTGATGTAATTTGAAAGTCATTATTTTTACACTGGCAGTTGATAATTCCATGCCATGTCTAAACTTGATTCAAACTTAGGATCTGCCTGTGCAGAGAGCTATTGAAGCCAATGTGATTCTGCAAAGGCAGCACAAAATCTGATAATGAATTCACAGCATTTTCTAAACATTACATGGAATAGAATAGAATAGAATAGAATAGAATAGAATAGAATAGAATAGAAGAACAGAATAGAATATTTCAGTTGGAAGGGACCTACAATGATCATGTAGTCCAACTGCCTGACCAAATCAAGGCTAACCAAAAAGTTAAAGCAGGTCATAAAGGGCATTGTCCAAGTACCTCTTAATCACTGACAGATTTGGGGCAGCTTTGAACCATTCCTACTCATTTTTTGAGTAAAGTAAAGAAAAATACCTTCAGAAATACCTTTATTTTGTGTCTTTTGCTTAAAGATTAAATTATTAAGCTTAAGAAAGCTTATGCAAGGGACCTTGATAACACCTTCATGTAGATCTACGTGCCAAGCTTCACTTGGCTGGACCCTTGTTGTTCAAATCCTATCACTGAAGGTGTGCATCAACCTAATTTGTGAAGTACTTTGGAAAAAGAGAATTCTAACATTTTAATAGGAGGGACAAGATGGATGAGAAAGTTGGAAAGCCTGCCCATATACAACACAGCTATCTAACTCTAACATTAGTTGACTAACTACATTTAATGCCTCAAATGATCTTATACATCAGAAGATTAATACCAGCATTCATTAAAAATAGAATATCTCTTTTTAAACTCATGAAAAATAGAAGATCTCCTTTAAAACACATTCTTATTCACACTGAAAACAATCTTCAGTGTAGAAGTGTTTAGATGTAGAGATGCAAAATGTACAATTTGCTAGCCTTTGTCTAGTAACATGTCATTTTTTTTCAGAGCTAAATATTTTCTCATTTTCTTTATTTTCTGGATTTATTAATGATTAGTTTCCCCACAATAGGCTCTTATGCTTGGAATAACAACATTCAAGAACAAACATTGGTGGGCGTTAGATGTAGTAATGAGAATCAGGCAGTAGTTCTTCAGAGAAAAAATAAATAAAATAAGAAAATCAGCAAACAGATCAACTATGGTATAGGAAGCTAGTAGCAATATGGACTCAGTGATTCATGAAACAGGCTCAAGGAATTTTTCTCTTGCATGCTCAAACACAGATAAGAGAGTTGTAACTGGGGAGTAGGGATTGCCGTGAACTGGCCTATGAAAGCTGATTGAAATCACAAATTTTCTGTAGAAATTGGCCCTTTTTACTTAACAGGTAAAATATAAAGATTTCAATTAGCACTGTCTGTCAGGAAGAAATATAAATATCATATCTGAGTTTGTGTTCGTTTGCTGATTAGTAATTTAGAATATTCAGTGACAACTTCTTAAATAATTAAGACAACTCAATTAAGAGTGTCATAATAACAATTAGAAGTGATCTCTGTGTATTCGTTCGTAAGACAACATTGCAAATTCTCTGCTACAAACTCTCTGCTGACAAAGCAGAGGTGTGTGTCAGTACCTGATACCAAAGAGCCACATTAGGAACATAAGGTAGCTGTAAAACTGTGGATCCATGGTTCAATGCAATGCTGTGGCAGGGCTGGGTTCTCAGCTGGTATGGATTAGGTAGGTCTGGGGAACTCAGTCCAGTTGAGCCAGAGAGTGGTGCTTGACAACAGGCCTCAGAGTGTTGTTTAAAAATGTATTTAAAATATAAAGTAACAGGTAATTGTGTTATAGTCTTTAGTGCAGCATTAAGTGTGTAAGCCTGTACAGAGCATATTCCAAAACACATAGATAATTTTACTTTTGGCCATGCTGTTGTATCTCAGATTAGCACCTTACTTTCTCTGCTTGCCTGGTTAGCTAAGAATTATTTGAAATGTGGATGTTTACTGTGTTAAAACTCCTTTTTTATCCTTTTAATTTTTCCTAGGAGGTGTTTGCATTGCTCAGTCACTCAAAATCCCTCGGGAACCAAGACCAGGAGAATTTGAAAAGATCATTAAGCGCTTGTTGGAAACTCCAAATGCTCGAGCAGTGATCATGTTTGCAAACGAAGATGACATTAGGTGCCTGTTTCCTAATTTTGTGTTTTGAAGACGCTCCTCTTCACAAAGATGCTTGGTTGGCTGGTGGAAAATAGACTAACAAAGAGGTTTCAGATTCAATCCTATGTAAAAGTTCTTGGAAATCTGATGATAAGAAATTGAGTCATAGAAATTATAGAGTATGCTGGTCCTTTATTCTGTGTAATTCTGTGCTCCTAGCTCCTAAGAGTGCAGCGCCAATAGATTGTTATTTGGTGACTGAAAAGGAAGAAACCAGTAAGAATGCTAGAAAAATATGGTTAAGATAAAAAAAATTAACTTGTATATTAGTGTATCTTGAGTTCATTACAGCTGTTGTTGAATATGTTTTAGACTGTGAAAACTACAGATTAATTAGTTAGTGTAAGATTACTTGTGCATAACTAAAATAAATGCTCGAGTTTCTCAAGTTCTTTGTAAATGCAATTTGTTTACTTGGTCATTTGTTATTTGTTTGCAGGAGAGTACTGGAAGCAGCCAAAAAAGCTAATCAGTCTGGACATTTCCTCTGGATTGGCTCAGACAGCTGGGGGTCAAAAATTTCACCAGTCCAGCAGCAGGAGGAGATTGCAGAAGGAGCAGTAACCATTCTACCCAAAAGAACGTCCATAGATGGTAAGGACATAAGTGGCACAAACCTTTCATTTTCTGTCAAAGTCCAAGTACTGTAGGTATCTTTCAAAATAATTTAAAAATCATGTAGTCCTTGATTACAGAGAATTCAGGAAAAACTTTCCAACCAAGTTACCTGAGTCGGCCTGATCCAACAATAATTTAATATATCTGTTGGCATGAGGAGGTGCTGAATCTGCAACTAGGCAATCTTGTAATTTTCTAATAATGATGACACTTGGGATTGAGAGCTTCTTGACCATAGCCTGGTCATTCTTTGGGACAAATAAGGAGAGTACTGGGTGGATGATAATGAATCAGATTATTCTCTGGGGAGGAGGTTGATCCGTGCCCTGCTTTCCTCTCCTTAACTTACTTTAAGAAGCCATTGTATTAAGAAAGATTCTGACTTGGTGGATGAAGTGGGTTTGAAGCACTTTATTCCTGTAAGGGTACTGGATATAGTAATACCTCTTAGTGTCTGGGTAAGTGTGCTAAAGTGGTAATTGATTAGGAAAAATCAGCACTATTGATGTCACATGGAGAATTTAGCCACAGGGAAATACTTGTAAGGAGCTAATCCTGATGGGATGTGTTAATCATGATTTCATTATGACTGCTGGATTGCAGCAGTAAGGCTGGTGATCATCAGGTTTAAGTAGGCATCTTTAGTTTCTCAACTGGTGCCATTAACTATATAAAAAGAAGCAGAATTTTAGGTGTCCTGGAAGTCCTCTTTTTCAACAAAGAGATACCCCATGATTTTAGGTGGCCTTGAAATGAAATCTAATCCTTAGATGCTACTATGCTCATAAAATAGTTTGTGCCTAAAGCTTTTTCTTGTTCTTATATTTATCAAAAATCTGTTATTGTCTTTAAATTCCTATTTTTATACCGTATCATATTTTAATGCTTCTTTCACTTCTCTTCAATGTAGGATTTGATAGATATTTTCGGAGCAGAACACTTGCTAACAATCGAAGAAATGTCTGGTTTGCAGAATTTTGGGAGGAGAATTTTGGATGCAAGTTAGGATCACATGGAAAAAGAAATAGCAATATCAAGAAATGCACAGGTAACTGTGAAAGTAAAACATTATCTGTAAATTGTTTATAGGAGTGCAGGAAAGGAACCACTTTCTTTTCATCACTTTTCTGTCTCCCTTCAGTTCTCCAATGCATACTGCTGAGTTGTAAGAAAAGTGCCATTTTTTCTTAAGCCTGAAGAAAAAATTTGTGGACAATGTATGAGAAATTTAGTAGTTAATTTGCACAGATCCAGTGATGGTACAGATTTTATTAAAGAGCAGTGGCAGTGGTTCAATTTCATTTAGGTTTTCAATGACGTCCTCTTTCACCCCACCTGTAGTCGTCAATATGATTTCTTTAGCAAGTGTGTACATCACGGTAATTCTGATACTGTTAACCCTGAAGTATATACAGTGAAAATTAAATTCTGTTTAAACTATTGAGGTCTTGATTATAGGTCGAGTCTTGAAATCCTTATTTCGTTTACAAACTGTATTTAAGGGTGAAGGAAAAATCAAATCAATATGTTCTTATTATTTGTCCCCATGTGTAAAAGAAGGATTCTATATCATATTATAAAACTGAAAGCCTCTGTAAAGTTTGAGCAAAACCTAGAAGTAATTGTCACTAGTTTTTGCAAACCTGCTTGCTCAGGCATCACACCCAGATACAATTGTCACAACAGCTAATACAGCGGACACATCAGCAGCTGACTTTGATCTTCTCTAGGAGATGTTCTTTTCTCTCTGTTACTTGAAAAGTTTATTACAAGAGTCTTACTTTCCATGACTACAGCAGATTGCTTACGTTACTTTTTGTGTAGACACTTTTACATAATGTCAGGGCTCCTTGTGTTGTTTCCTTAATTACTGCCACCACTCCCAGCATTACCAGTTGTGACCACCATCTCTGTGAGCAGTACCAGCAGCAGTACACAATTTTGCTGCACTACATACATAAGTTGTCTGTGATGTGCCTTGACTTTCGTGGTGGTCTCTTCTTTCACCAAATAATATTTGCCCCATGAAACATGGACTTTTTTGTTCACTTGCTGTCCCAAGATTTCTGGCTGCTTGCTGACACTTTCATGCAGCCTTTGTTATAGGGGTGCCCTTCCAAACTTTCTGCACACCAGCACCCCACTTCTCCTGGGCTTGTCAGACAGAAACACTGTGAAGTCTCCAAGAACATGCATTCCTGCACTTTCTGGACCATCAGATTTACTGTATGTGTATTGTGCTGTCGATTCATACTCTTACTGCACTGGGCTTCACAAGGCACAGATACAACTCACACAGAAATATCAGAGCCATGCATTCACCATCTCATTTCAGCAATGCCTTCTCTTCTGCCTTTTACCACACATTACATACAAAAAAAGGGTAATATTCAGTTCCTCACTGAGTTAATGATAGCTCATTACTCTAATCCTTTACTCCTTGGCCTTGATTAGTATAGCAGGAAGTCATGGCTGGATAGTTACCCACGTCTGGAAAGGAATGATTTTGTTATTACTATTTTAAGTGGAAAATAGATGGGTTTTCTTTAAGTTCTTCAGGTGGGATGACTGGTGTATGTGTTGTACTTTGGGAAGCTCTAAATGTTATCACAGATGGTTGTATGACTTATCTCAGCCTCATCACATCTGTCAAATTGAATTACCAAGTGAAAAGAAGTGTATGAAATGCATAGTCTGTATCTTGAACCAAAATAATTTCTAATTTGAAACAGATAACTGTATATTTTATGAAACAAAATTATGGTATGTTTTCTGAACCTGAAAATAGAAAGAAAACATATTTTCTGTGCCCAGAAAGTTAACATGGTACCAGGTGATGAGACAAAGACATGGGTGGTCTCATATGATGATTGCTGGTGCATTTTGACCAGCAGGGGAAAAAACAATGAATTCTTCTGCAAAGTACCTATCAGTGACAGGACTCTTGAATAAAACCACTTGAAAGTGGCTTGCCACAATAGAAAAAGTCTCCACTTGAACAGCAGCAGATCTGACACAAACTGGCAATTCATCATGATCCCTATGCTTATCTAACTCAAATTTAAAGGGTTGGGTAACAAAAGTACCCAAAATATGTTCATTGTAAGTAAACTGAATCAGGAGATGAACCTCCTGTGATTTAAGGAAAATGATAGGTGGAGAATGGGGGAATGACCCTCATCCCAGTTTAGACTCAGAGAATTATGAATAATATCTTGACACACCCCAGTTCATTTGTCAGGGCCTCTCGAGCAGAAAATGAATGAAAGCAGCAATGAAATCCTGGCTGGTTCTTCATACCACAGCCCTCAAAACAGATGAGTGTGTACTATGATCTTCTATGTCTGCTAAAAATTAAAGAATATCCCACCCATGAAATTATCCTTCCCTTGAGAGGCCAAAGGCATTACCTCATGGCTAAGTCTTCTCTGAAACAATGGTGGTAAATGAAAAAAATGAATGAATCCCCAAATTTCTATAAGAATATAAGAGCTGTTACATTTAGTTGTTTATAACTTAATATTGAAAACCTCGGCCTATCTCCATTGCCATTTTTCCTTCCAGTGGGTTTTCTCTGATAATTTATGTGTAGTTTTTCAGTCCTAATTTTCAGCTCAATTCTTAAAAGGCATGTGCAGGTGACCAAGCAGGTTGCCCGGAGAGGTTTGGGAGTTTCCCTCACTGGAGATATTCAAGAACTGTCTGGATGCAGTCCTGTGCCATGTGCTCTGGGATGACCCTGCCTGAGCAGGGAGGTTGGACCAGATGACCGGATGTGGTCCCTTCCAGCCTGACCCATTCTGTGATTATGTGATTCTGTATTTCCATGTCTAGTTGAAAACTTGAAGACTGAACTTAAAACCACTGTTTATTCTAATTTTCCTGTATTTTTGTCTGGGCATTGCAGAAAATAAGATTCTCTTTGTGTTTTGCCCACGAGTCCAATTTGTATATCATGTCACTCTCTATAAGTATTCAAGAGGTGTCTGGATGTGGCACTTTGGGATATGGTTTAGGGGTGATTATGGTGGTGCCAGGTTGACAGTTGGTCTAGATGATCCTGAAGGTCTCTTCCAACCGTGCTGATTTCTGTGATTCTTTGGTGTTGTGATGTCAGTAGGCAGCAGTACACTGAAAGAAATTCAAAAGCTTGAGATACAGCCACAATCTGAAAATCTCTCTTTCCAATGATATTAAAAGGCAAATTGATAGGTATAAAGTTTTCTCAGGCTCGAGATGTATTTTATTATGCCTTCCTGTTTATCTTACTTAGGAGGTACTTGAATCTTTTTCTCATATAACATTTGTAATTCCCAACAACAACAAAACTGATATCCCTGTTCTCTATTTAGTCAAGTTATTCATAGCTTTAAATTTTTGCTACTTGCAGTGAGGACGCTCCTGATATAATCCAATTTCAAGCATTTTTTTTTCCCTATGAAGATACTAGAAAATGCTTAATAGTGAAAAACCTTTCTCTCTTTTCTTTCCCATGTAAAATCAACAGTCTTTTAAGCACTGGAAGTCTGAAAGGAATTTATCTTCCTTTAGGGTTAAGAATTACACAAGGGATTAAGACTTCTTACCTTCTTCTTCTGTTCTTACACATTACTGACTATTGCAGCCTAGTGTTGTAATAACTTGAACACTTTATTTGAATTTTAAAATCCTGTTTATTTGTGGTTGCTGTTGCTTCTTATTCATAAAAGAATTTGTGCTCTGGAGATACATAAAGTAATAAGTTTCTTTTGAATTTGCCTGTTTGGTTTTTTTCTGATTTTGCCATCTTACAGAAAGCAATGATTCACCTAAACTTTGAAAAAGTAATTTTTTTGTCACTATTGATTTGAAGCTAGCTCTGTGTGTTTCTGAATGTGAGTGTACATTGATCAAATCCTCAATATTAGAATATTTCATAGAAAAATATAAGAGATTTCTCGTTCTGACTTCCCTGGAATTAAAAATATATAAAATTGGGCCATTAAGTTAGTAAGCATGAAACAATAATTCAATGACTACCCTTAAACTATTTTATTTGGGGGAGGAGAAAGGCATTTGCAGAGACAACTCATTTGTCTTACTACAACAAAATGGAAAAGAAAGGAGCACTACCAAGATGAAACCGTACGTAGAGGTTACAAGAAGCCTTACTTTATAAATTTATTCAAGGTTTTGGTTTCCAATATTCAATAAAAACATCTTTAGTGAGACATGAACCTCTCAGAGATCTTCAGTACTCTTTTTCTAGCACTGGGTTCTCTGTGGGGAGGAGAAGTGAGGAAATGGAAAGGTTTTCGCTCATCCCTGTGTCCCAGCAGAAAACCATAAAGGCAGAGACAGTATTCATTCATCCTTTGATTCCTGTTGATTCTTAAAGAGGAAGGGTTTGCATGGTGGTTGCAGGAGATGGCAGAGACTCTATGCCTCTTGCTCTACTTTAAATTCGACGTCCTGGAGAATTTTCCCATACACTCAACTTCCCAGTTGACTTTATCAGTGGGCCAATTTTTGGTAGTTGAAGATTTAGCATTGCTTAGAAATACTGTGGACTGACCAGACTCTTCTCTGGCATTTTGTTCTTAGCTCTGACTCTTGGTTGTTGAGCTATTACCTGTCAGCCCCACCTTAATGTAGATTTCTAGATCTTGTCTTTCTTAAGAAGCCTACAAAATGATGGATTCAAATATTTTATAATCAAACAAAGATATTGCAGAATACTCTTTTAATAATTGCATTGAATAGAGGTGCTGACAATATACAACATCACTTTCAGAAAAGCAAAACAGTGATAGTAAAAGCATCATTAATGGTGAAGTGTAAAGAGAGAAGGGCAAGAATTAAATGAAATCTACTTAGGTTTGCTTCAGTTAATCTCACAGACTGCTAATATTTGATTTCAATCTAACAAAAATGTCTGAAGTCCTCTTTTTTATTTGTATGCATATGTTTGTGTGTGCTTATACAAGTAGATACGTGTTCGTGTTTGTATGCATAAGCAGATAGAAATGTAACATGAAATGAAGCTGCTTACTATATCATGTTTTAATGGGAGAAATCATAACCTCAACTTCGAATCTGACATAAGAAGACACAGTTCCATTGAGATTTCTTCTAGATTTTACCCACAGAATCCCCTGAAGGCATATATTATGGTCTTTGAACAGCAAAATGGGGTCTTTTAATAAAACATCAGTGTAATGTATCACTTCCATAAAACCTCAACAAAAATGTTAATTATAAATCTTCTTCCCATACGTCCCCACAGAAGGAGTCTACCCCGTGTTTTGTATGGTTAGAATTCTAACTACTCTGCAAACCTAATCAGCCTTTAACTGCCTGTAATGACTGACTGTGCTGCTAAAAATAAAGATGGAAGAGTATCCAAAAGTATAGAGACCTGTGTCAATTAGCCTAATTTCAGTTTGCTCTATCAAAATGAGCTGTTTACTTCACTGAAAAAAAATCACAGTGCAGTATAATAGAAACCATGCACACCTAGGACTTTTACAAGCACAGTATTTAATTATTTTCTTAACTAACCTCTTTGAAATTACCTAAAAATATTCATAGAAAAAAGTAAATTTACTCATATGCAGTCACATTCTGAAAAGTTTATAGGACAAATTGAAAACCAGAATGTGAATATTTTAGAGGTACAATGACTTGCTATTTAGTTTGAGTAATGATTCCATTACCATCAAATCACTCCTAAAGTAGTTTTTTTTCTTGATTGGACCTACAGAAAATTAATAAAACTGGCATAGGTGCAGTTGAGATACATGCATTTAGCACAATTCTCAAAAGGCAGTAAGGGTCTGGAGGGACTCTGAAAGATTACGCAGAAACAGCTGTTGCTCTCCCTCTTTGTGATTTGTGAGTTGTGACCAGGATGTTTAGCCATAAGATTTAGAAAGGGCAACTCTTATTCTTTCTATTCATTTGTTGTTGCTTGCCATTTTCTTGATTCCCGTTTGAAAAGTACCTTCTGGACAAATTACAAAATAATTTTTGACATTTTATTTATATTTCTGAAATGTCTAATGCTGTTTTGTGTAAGTACAATAATTGCACATAAAAATCACAGTAGTCAGATTTGCAGCATAAGCAGGAGCCGAGTTGCTGGTTGAATCTTTGCTACCCGTCACATCAATTGGACCCGAAAGGCTTTGAGGGAATATGGAGTGACTTGCAACATAAACTGTTGCTGCAAAAGTTCCCACAAAACTGTCTTTTCTCTATTAGTTAGTACTTGATTTACAGGATATGAGCAATTAAAAAAAAAAATGACAGCAAGGGCAAAGCAAATGGTAAAACAAAGGAAATTGCTTATCTTTCTGTTGTGATCTCTTTGCTGATTAATTTTGTTTGATATTAAAATATATTTCAACTTATTTTGATGTTACATACCACCAATACCAGAAGTAAAATGATATTTTAATGATTATATTAATTTTATAATATAATTAGTAAGGGTAAACAGAGTTATTTCATAATTTCATCAAGTAGCAATGGAAATACCTAGGATTGCTTTTATATCACGAACATTTTCAATACACTGAGTAATTATTCACCCATGAAATGTCTCTGATTTATAAGTAATTGCTCATCTTTTGTGGAAGGGAGTTCAGAGTGGTCACCTGTAAACAGATGTAGATGCTTTTAAATCTACCAACTAGAATTTTATTGCATAAGGAGTCCCTGCAAAATCAATGGGACATACACAATGAACTTTAGTATAATTCAGTGTAGGAAAGGAGGTCAGAATTTGTCTTTCAATGGTCAAGTGTAGCCCTTAAATGTACCAATTATAGTTCAGTATTTCCAGAATGTTATTTGTATCCAATATTTGAGATAGGTGTTTTTGTATGAAGGGTTCTTATGAAAGATCAGGTAGAAGCACAAGTGTCCTTAATTTGTGTTAAAATCAGGGTACAGGAGAGAAAAGGTGTATTTGTTATACTGAGCTTGCCTTGCTTTAACTGCATGACTGGGCATAATGATTTGGACTCTGGACTAATGCATGTTTAGGGCTTGCAAGCTTGCTCTTGGATGGAGCTCATGATAAAGGATTTACTTAATTCTCCAACTTCTGTCAGGCCACCTCCATATGTCTCAGTAAACTGCTTAGACTGGTATGACTTACCCTGTGAGGATGCCCATCTCTCTTTACGGATTGCAGAGAGACCTAGATGACTAAATTGGATCAGGTGTTCCACTTTTAGATTGCTCAAACCAAATGAAATGACTCCCATTCCATGTACTGATCATCACCTTCTCAACAAAGCAATCTTCCTTCCCAGTTCCTGTAAGATCCCGGTGATAATTCTAATATTTGTTTATATTAATTATTACTGTATTACTTAAATGTTTAGAGAAAATTTAGCATTCTTTCAGGTACTTTCACACATAGAAACAGAAGGGCAGTCAATACCCGACAGTCCTCTGTGCACAGATCATCAGAAAATATTCCTCAGATCTGAATATGTCACCATTTGCTTATTGATAATACCACAGATTTTGGGGATGCAATATCCTGTGGAATTATGCAAAAATATTTTAAAATGACTTGTTGAAAAAGATTTATATTTCTGTTTTCTATTTAGGTTTTGTTTAAAAATTAAATATTTAATTATTCTGGCTGAAATCCTTTTATGCTGTGAAGAGATGATACCAGGAAACAGAAAAAGTAAGGATTTAAAATCTTTGATGAATCTTCATAATGTATGTGATCTGTCACTCAGACAAACGCAGCTGATGTGATCTCATATATCCTGTGGAAAATAAGTTACTTTCAGTTTATTAAAGCAATAGCGTGGAATGAGGTGTTTTTCCTTTGGTGGTATCTTTGATCGTATCAGTAGACAAGGGGTATTTAATGCTCTGGGGCTTTTCTACTCTGACTTCAGCATTTACTGAAGTTTTGGCAGCCAAGAATGGTCTTGGTTGATTTGTTACTTTGTTAAAATGTAAAATAGTGAAAGGGAAAGCCTATGCACTACATACATTCCACCTGACCCCACAAAATAAGAAGATCCAAATGCTGTCAAAAACTCTGCAGGCATAGGACAGGTGGTGTGCTGAGGTCATGCTGTTCAGGGTTCCCTTGCTTCCAATCTGTTCCTTTCTTTCCCATGTGGTTGGATATAATATATTTGGGCCAGAGATTGCATTTTTCAGATTTTGTTTTTGAAGTCTTTTCCTGTTCTATTCTTTCAAACAGAGAAGAAAAATGAGTGGGCATTTGCATGTCATAAACCTGTATGTAGGAGCCCAGTGGAATTTAAGTGACACATAAGCATTGTTTGGCTCAGAAAATAAGGGTGCTTTTTCACTCTTAGTACTAGATTCTGACAATTGGTAGACTTTTTTCTGAGCCATACTCTAGAAAGGACAGTTCTTCAAAGACTCTCACGTAGATCAACAATTATTCTCTCATATTGAAATGAACAAATAGTTTCCAGCACCAGAAGCACTTCAAGGTAACTTTTTAAATTGACTGTGGCTTTTGAAACTACAGCAGACTAGAAACAAATTCTTTTTATTCCTTTTAAATTTTGAAAAATTGACCAGGTCTCTAAAAGTGGCAGTTTTAGGAGCATTGTAAGTGCTGGCTTGGAGAGTGATAGAATAATCTCTGAAATGCACAGAACCTCCATGAAGAATGTGTTAGAATCACAGAATCATTAAGGCTGGAAAAGACCACCAACATCTTTGAGTCCAACCTTTGACCAAACACCACCATGTCCAGTGGTTCCAATTCAGAAACAACATTTTATATTGCATATAAAATCTGAAATTTTTTAAGGTCACTTTCCATTTTATGTGAAATGGTTTTACCCATTCCTCTGTGAAATTATCTTACATGTAATTTATAATGATAATAAAGGAAACAGGATTTGAAACACCAGACCAAACATTTTGCAACTTAATTTCATAGAGATAAAATACAAAGGATGTATAGCGGCCAGATCTTCAATGCTGTACGTGAGTGTTTCTTTATTGACATGAAGAGTTATGAGATTTGAGAGGATATGGCCCCCCAAGTGAGAGTAATAACTTGACTCTTTGTGGAAATCACAGAGTGGTCAGTAATCAAAGGCTGAGTAGGATAAGAAAAGCTTTAAAGGAATGATCAGAAGGAAAGCTACATTGCCTTTCACTTCAGAAGCCAAGAGTTAGATCTTATGAGTAGGGTGAAAAAAAGCAGAGCTTTGTAGTCAAGTGTAACAGAACCTTGAAACAGAGACAAGAAGTTTGAACATCGTATGAAAAGGGTAACCAACCAAGAATTTGATCTCAGCAATACTAAATTCTGAAATTTTCTAGTATCAGTGAAAGCAAAATTATTTGTGAGAGTGGACTGCAGTGCATATTACTCTTTGAAATCTTTTGGTCTGCTGTTATGTGGTTCTGTTTTCCACAGTGTATATATATATATATTTTTTTCTCATTTAACATGAATCACTCTTCTGAAAAAAAGAATTAAAACTTTTTGAAACCTCCTTCACTGTAGTATTGAATCATGTTGGCTTTTGCTGTTGGAGCCTTTAACATCAATGCTTTATGTTTACTTCCAGTAATATATGTGACATTAAAAAAAAGATGGTGTGTTTTTAGAATCTGAATGGTGGTTTCACAACCTTCCTCACCTTTTTACAGTTCTCCTTAAATAATAATATTTTAAAATCCTGTATTAATTCTTTTCTGGGTTTAGATATTTACTTTTTATTTGATTTTAGAAAGATGTATCTGAGCATATATTGGTTGTGATTACAAAGGTGATAATTTTTAATCCTATCTCAAACTGGGTCTAGTGCATTCATCCACACAGAGACCAGCATGCTTTCTCTTCTTAAAGTTCTGTGTTCTTGTTGGTCATTTACAGTATCTCTGGCTAATGCTTCATTATTATATTTATTTGTCTGAAATGTGGCTATGTGAAATTTCAAACGATCATGTTTTCATGATGTTCAAGTCCTTAGTAAATCTTTTATAAGACTATGTACATTTTGCTATGGCTCAGTTTATTGATTCATTTATCAACAACTTTATGACTATTTTTTTTTGTTTTCCAAAGTACTCTTTTTCTTTTTTTAAAGTTTCCAATGCTAGTTTAAATTAATTCTTATTTCAGAGTGAGGAATTAATTACATTATGATCAAGTATTTCAGGTGTAATTATGCTTTCAAATAAATTGGTGTGCAATATTTAGAAATACATCTCCAGTCGTGCAAAGTAGGCTGTGTGGGGGTCACTTAGGCATCTGTGCAGGACTGCATTTCACAGATGAAGGATCTTGTGTATGATTGTGACTACCTGAAGAATGTCTTAAATATATTTTCTATCCATGTAGAAATGTTCCATAGCCAGTTCAACAAGGAAATAGTCATTTTAAGTGCTTGTACTTTGTGTTCTTATGATACCTCTCTAGAGAGCAGGGAGTTATTTGAAAAAATGTGTTATTAATGCTTTTCATTGGTCATATGTTCTTCAACTTTGTATGTGATTGACTTTCTGATCAAATGGTGATGAGATAACCCTGTTCCTTGGGTTTTGATGTTCATACAGATCTACTCTCTTGAGCATTCAATTATTAACATGGTTTGCAGCATGAATGTACATATGTTTCAGTATGCATTAACCTCCTGTATAAAATCGCCTTTCCCTGGCTTCCGTTGTCATCCCTATCTGTAAGCAGGTCTACAGAGGATGCTTTTGGAGCAAAATCTTTTGCCTTTCCCAACCCCCTCTCCTATCTCTAATCTTTGTGTTAATGGTCTTCAATTCATGATAGAAAGCCTAAGTGAGAGGTAAAGGACTGACGAAATTATTAAGTGTGATAGCAGGCAGCCTGGAGAAAGGGAATGTGATGCTGTGGGAGCTGAGCCTTGGGGCTGGACCTCTTTGTGTTGGCAAGCACTGTCAGGCCACAGGAGAACTGTTCCCAGTCCCCTCTTCCTCGTTCCTAGTCTTAGCTGAAGGGAAGCATTTACAATGACTGCTGTTACACATTAAGAACCTATTTTGGAAAATGGGAAAAAATGTAATGAGGGTCAAAACCTTTATTCTTAATTTATTATTCAGGAAATCCTCTTGAGAAGCAGAACTGCAAAGAAGATCAATCTTCTATTTTAAGAAGGATTTTGACATTTGGAATTGAAATTAAACCAGTCCGTTTTACAATTCAACACAAAAGAGAATTAAACCTTATTCCATTCCAATGAAAATACTATAGTATGTTTTCTAACATGAAAATCAAATGCACGTGACCAGAAGTTTCAAACTGGTTCAGTTCTAAAATGCAACAGTCCCATTTTCAATATAGTCCTAGTTTTCTCTGCTGTTTTCCCTACAAACCAAGATGTTGCTAAGTATTTTAGAAAGTGTATTTACTGTAATGGAACTACATTCTATACTGAAGTGTAACCCTGTAACAAAGCCTCCCCATAAGTCTATAGCTTAAGATGAGGACAAAAATGTATGATTTGGGACCCAGAAAAAAATATTCTTTATCAGAGCACTACATAATTTTTTGTTGTGTACAGTACATGCACGAACAGTAAATATTTATCTAGCATAGAGCTGATGGAGACAATAATGACAGTGTGCATGAATGACATGCTGATTATGATGAATCACACAGAAAAAAACATTGACAATGTTGTCTAGTAGTTTTCCATGTCTCTGGACAATGGATTTATCCTTCTATGGGGCTATTTTTCAGAAGAAACTATCTAAATTAGGCATTTCACCTCTTCCACAAAATCAAAGATATGGTTGTAGCAGTAGAATGTCAGATGAGAGCTGGGTAAACCCACCACTTAATAGTTATGTATTGCCTGAAACCCAGCTATATCAATTCCTACAAGACAATGAAACTCTGTGAAGAATGCAAATTTAATGCTTTTGTAGAACCATTTTATTTTAAACATTTCCAAAAATTGGAGCATTTATGCCTCATCTTTTATTCTGGCCTATTATCCCTCGAAAAAAATAAGATGAAAACTTTGATGAGTTCCTACACATGTATCACAGGGATAGGTTATTCAGCTTTTTGAAAGACTAATCTTTGGCAGTATGATGACATCAGAAATGGAGCATATTTGGTTCCTGATGAGTTATGTGATTTCCTTGGTTTGTTTTTAATTCAGAGTACATTGGTAATTGTGGAAATCTCATCTTTAGCACAAGCTTTCCTTGTTCAGAAGATTTCTTCATGTCCTCCCTTATTTGTGGGGACTATTGTGTTCAAAGATTTGTAGAATTGTTAAGGTTGGAAAAGACTTCTAAGATCATCTAGTCCAACACTGCCATGTTCGCCACTAAACCAGGTACGTGTTCTTGTGATATTTATTGAAACCAAGCCCCTCTTTCTGATGGATAGACTTTTCTTGTCCAGGTGTTAGAGCAGCTGTTTTTTCCTTTGCAGTATTTGTGCCATACAGCAGACAAATACTTGTTTATTCATAAGTCACTGAGGGTAAGAATGCACTCAGCTATGTGGACACAGATGCCATTCCAGCTATGAAATTATGTGAGCTGGTAGGCTTTGGTGGAGGAGGAGCATCCGGTGACTGTGGAGGCTGAATGGTTTTCAGGACTCAAAACAAAGCAAAATCTTCAGTCAATCAGAGGAAATTTTACTTTTTGTTAGACCGTGTGCAAACTTTGAGATTTCTTGTTTCTGAAATTTGCATTGCATTCATGCTGTGAGGTTTCACTGCCACTTGGAATTGATAACTTAGGCACAGAAATGTTCCCACAATTAGCAAATGGTAATTCAAATATAGACAGATTGGTAATATCTTAGGCTCTGAGAACTATGCTATGCAAACCTAGGTCCATTTTCCATTCATACCTTCCAAAAAGGAGAGAGAAAAAATAAGAAATGAAATGCTACTACTATCCTGCCCCAAATCATGTGTTGCTTACCTGCTTGATTGCTTATCTATTGCATGCAGTGGTTTGTTAATTGTACTACCCCATAAAAAGCTTTTAGACCTGTAGATGCTGCCTGGTTTGTCTTCCTCCACTTCTCTTGGGCTATGTCATGTACATAAACTGAGCTTAATGAGGTGATTCTGAAATTAGTTTCCTCTTTTAAACGTTAAATATTTTAAATAGAACTCAGTTGTGATGAAGCTTAGAGACTTGCATGGAGTAGTAGCCTGAGCCTTGTGTGGCTGTGTATCATACCTCATACTTCCTAGCATTGTGCTGGGATGCTTCTAGTTTTGGGAAGTGGATATATCCCTGGCTTTACCTTATTGGCAGCATGTTGCTTCATAGTACTGCAAATCATTCTAATCACAAAGGGAAGGCATTAGTTTTCAAACTTGCCTTTTGTAGTTAAAAAAGCCCATTTGGAGAACAGAGGATGTGCAGTTTATAACTCATGTGCTGAACTTTTCCTTTGAGATGTGAGTGTTTGGGTACAACTCTGAAAGCATCTGAAATTCTGGCACCATAGCACTCAAAGATATGTACAAGACAGAAATGCAGATAATTCTGATAATTAAGGAGGAACCCCAAAGAATATCAGAGTTTGATGCCTGAAGCAGAAACTGCTAATTTATTTCAACACTGAAATATAGAGTTGTTGGGCCTTAGAAGAGATGGAGAGAATTATATGCATTTCACTGTAAGAAAGGAAGAAAGAATTTTATTTTTATATTGTCTGCTTATTTAATGGTTTGATTTCTTTGTTATTTTTATATCTTTTCTTCACCTTCTGCTTGCACCATAATCCATTCCTCCTCCTTTTCATTTAATTTCATCTGTCGAGTTTATTGAACTATGTCAAATCACTCTGTAGAAGCAAGTTTTGGATTAGCCCATTTGTTAGGTCTTAGAGTGTAACAACTAGGTACATTCAGGTAGGCTTCAAAAGGAACAAATAGCTTGAGAGTTCACAGCAACAGTGACAGTCCTATGAGTATGAACTGTTTTGACTTTTCTCACTTACAGATGCCAGTAGTCTTTTGTGGCAACTGATCCCCAGTTGAGAGTCATTCTCCTTTACAGCTTGAATGCATGACTTGTTTCCATTAGCACTGTCAGGGTGTTTAAAATCGACCTGCAATTTTGTTTCACCTACATGGTGACTCAGTGATAGAATGTATTAATAAAAGTTTAGAAATAATAATGGTGTTTACCCTTGAATTTAAAAGACTTTGAGGATGTACCTTAATAGTGTCACAGAACTGGTGCAGGTTCACACAGGAATAGATTTATTTCTTATGCTCTGTTAAATTTCCTGTGGAATGCTGAGTGCATTAGGATCCATGGTAACCGAGCCTGCTGCAGTGCTATATTACTGTGCTGTTGATAATGCAAGTCCATCTAATTAGCACCAAATGTCAGGGTACTAAGAGGAGCAGGTGGCACCATTTGTATCTGAAGTAAATACAAACACAGTATTTATGTGCAAAACCAGGCAAAATAAAGCCTTTTATGAAGTCTATTATAGATGGTTTGTGTGATTAATCAGGTCTGAGAGAGAAAAGAAAATTATAAACTGTGACCCATGAATGGTACTGATAATCTCAAGTCCAGGTTGAACCAAACGCAACTGATAGGAAATATTTTGGTCTTGAGACCTTAAAGAAATAAGATGTATACTTTAAGATTACAGACTGTAATATTTGGCGTTTGTAAGGTCCACTGTTCATTCTCGGTTCATGTTCTGTTTTAAAAGTTGTGGGGAATAATGACAATTGTGAATAAAAATAAGGTGGAGAATTTTAATAACCTTGATTTTCATGAAAAATTAGAGACTGCGAGCAAGACCTCCTATGCAGTGTCTTTAGGTGGACTTTAAGGACCTAAACCTCTGTGTGATGCGTAATATACATAAAAACTGTGTGAATAGGTCTGAAGTGAAAGGAAACTGCTATTGATCTGCCTAGATGCCTTTATAGACATAAAGAAAGACAAATGCCTCCAGAAATCTAACAAAAATCATTGTCTGGAGGTGCTTTACGCTATTGTCAAACAAGAAATACATGCTCAGGACAGATGCAACCTATGGGCTCCACTAAAAGCTTAAGTGTAACCCATAAAAACTTAAGTGTAATCCATGTTTATGCCAGAAAGTATTGCAAGGCCAGGAGCAGGAATGCGACTGAAGATGCATTTCTATCTCAAAAATACTGTTTATCCCTTGTCAGGCATCAGGTTTTGTCAGGAACAAAAGTAGTCCAGGATGCTGTGACCTTTTGTGTCTTATACTGTGGGTGGGACCTTCTCCTGGAGCACCCAGAATGCCAGATTCCAGCACAGACCTAAAATGGTGCTTGGGCACCACTTTTATACCTGCATGGAAATTTAGAAGGTAAATAACTGAAAAGTTTGGGGCCCTTTATGTGGCTCATCCACACTTTGCAAATTTCACCTATGAAGACTGCATTGTCAACCTAATTGCAAACACTAAACTTCTTTTTTATGCTATATTAGTCTAATTAATCATCTCAAACACAAATATTCACTAAAATGAAAGATACCACCTATATTAAAATTTTAAGCTTTTTCTGAAATAGCTCAGTAAATCTGGCAACTGATACATAGATAAGATTTGTAATTCCATCCATGCTATAAAAATACTGTGCTTTCTCCCATATTACAATTTAATTAAAAATGTATGCTATCTATTAACACATTATTAAATGAATTTTATTCCCTTCCATTTACAAATTAGATATTAAGTCTTCCTTTTCTTGTTCTTTTTCTTTTTTCCATTAAAGGCAGAAAAGAAGGGGAAAATGTGAGGAATGTTTTAATGTATTTTGTGAAAACCCCAGAACCTGAAACATAATACTTTTAAGAGGGTGAACTTTTAAGGAGAAATAATTAGGTAACATTAGTATCTAGCAGGTTTGGAAGTGCAGAACATATTGTACAGAGAAAAAAATAAACAAACTTCCAGATGAAAAAACCACCCAAACATATCCAGAAAAGATTAAGGGACTAGGGTAAGTAATAAAGAAAGGATATAAAAAGCTACCTTTCCAAAAATAATAACCTACTCCTCCTTGCAGCTATAAAGGAGAGCCAAAGAGCCAAACAGCTTAAGGGGAAAAATGTAACTGGGCTTAAAAAAGCAAGTAAAGCTATTTTTTAATGTTAAAAGTTCTCATCATAAAACAAATGTTTCAATTCAAAACAATTGCAGAAAGCCATCATATCCTTAACAATAATATCCAGAAATCTAATCTTTAGTACAAAATATCAATTGGTTTAAGAGTACAATGATTACAGCTAATTTTTTACATCGGCATAGCACATTCCGATCATGTTGTCTTCCTCATCTCCCTTGCAGGGTAACTGGCAGTAATGTATGAGTTGTTCTTGGACTACTTTGGTGCAGTTAGGGAGACAGCAATGTTGTAGGTCACAGTCTTTGTTCTCTTTTCGTTGGTTTGGGAAAACCTAAAAAACCTGCTGCTGGTTGAAATTTCTCATGGCATCTGCAGTTTGTTGATACAAGCAGTACTTCAAGTGACAGCCCCCATCTCCCCCACTACCTTCATAAGTTTCTGAGTCCAGAGAAACCCTACTTCTTTAAGAGTGAAGATACCAGTGACTGACAGCACCTTGCCTCTTTGTGAGGGAGTATTTCCTGGCGTTTGCAAAACAAGGCACTTCTATTTGCACAAAGTAAATGAGATTCTTATGTCCTTTCAAAGAGAAGATTCTGTTCCTACTGGAGTCCAGCTCTAGGCTGCCCAAAGTCATTCTCTTGCTACAGACAGTGTTAAAAGACAATGAACTACAGTGCCCTTCTTGCCTCCGAGAAACAGTGATTTCCAACTTGGTTTGCCCTACAGCATCCTTGGAAACTTACAGAGAACAAGTGATTGCTCTTTGGATAAGATTGCTGCTGTAGCTGGGTTCCTGTGGTCAATCTTAATGTAAATGTCCCCTCCCTCCAGCCCTGAAGAAGTCAATGATGTGATTTTCAAAATAATAAGTATGATAAGTTGTCATGCAACTGTGTGCTAATTGCACACAGGCCAGATCAGTCACTGGAAATAACTGAGGTAAATACCCTCTCCCACTCACTTTACTGTATGTGTACATGAAGGAATGTGGCTGAGCAGCAGGCAGAAAGGCTGCCTGTCAGCAGTGCTCACATTGCTACAGCACCAGTATCATGGTACCAGCAAGAAAGTGGGGAAACTGCTTTTCTTCTGGGGACAACTGAACATGGTTATGGGGGAGAGTGAGATAGGACAGATGGGGAGTGATAAATGTCACAAGTGGGGATGCTGCTGCACAAGTACAGGCTGAGAAACTCCTGAGGGGAGCATGGAGCTGGCAGAAATCTACAGGAGGGCTTGCAGAAGCTTCCTCGAAGGAAAGAGGAACCTGATGGGGACCCTGAGAAGATGATGGCAAATTTGTTGCAGTAAAGGAAGTTGATAAAAATTGTTGACCTAGAAAACAAGAATGGAAGTACCTACTCTGTGAGGTACAGTGAATAAGGGAAAGATTTGTTTGCAAACCCTTTTATTTTACTCTGTCTCACCATATTATACTTAACTGGACATGCAAAAGTCATTTGTTTTAATGTGTGTTTTAATAAGTCATTGATGCTGCAAGCTATTTTCGTGTCTTTAGTCTGGTCACTTTTAAGGGAAGAGTACAGTGGCTTCAGCTTCAGAGTTATGACCGGCTGAGAGCCTGTCACAATAATTTTTCAGTCACTCTCTCTCCTGTCCTGCTCACTTGCACAAGGGCAAAAAGCAATGGCTTTGCAGAACCTATTAGCCTCTTCTACACTGCTTTAGCACACTGCCTAAAGAAATAAAAGGAACTCTTTATGACTCTCAGTATTTATTTGGGTTTTACTGTGCAGAAATATAACCATCAGGCTTTTATATGGATAGAAATAAACTTAACTGCATGCAAAGTCACATAAAGAGATCTTAGCAGGAATGTAGAAATGTTTAGAGATTCTCATTGACATGTGTCTGTTCTTTGAATTAGATGAATGCAGACTCTGAATATTGAAAATGACTAAACTGTAAAAGATAATGGCCACTTTTTAGTGTCAGAGAAAATCACTGATCTGTCATTCCTGGGAAAAATCTACAAATGTGGTTTAGATCACAGATCCATCAAATTATTCAAAAGCAAATTACTTTATAAAAAAAAGAATCTTAGCAAGTCCTGAAATCTAAGTTGAGGACCTACAATGTTCACAAAATTTGAGGAAGAGAAGAAAATGTTGGGTCCCAAATCTGTCATTTGTGCTGCTAGCATTTCTTGTGCAGACTCTTTGAAGATTTCACAGTGAATTCAAATGTATGAATCTAATAACAGGCATGTCACTTGGTCCTACTATGCTGAAAATGATCCTTCTTGCAAAGAAGTCTGAAACAGGCAGTATGTTCAAACTTGTGTACTAGATAGAAAAATTCAAAGTTGTTTAGAAAGAGGAAGCAGAAGCCTCATTCATAGTGCAAGAGAGAGAAGTGCCAGAGGAGGTTTAGGTTGGATGTTAAAAACAGGTTCTTCCCCCAGAGGTGGTTGGGCACTGGAATAGCTCCCTGGGGAAGTGGTCATAGCACCAACCCTGTCTAAGTCCAGTGCTCTCAGGCACATGGTGTGATTCCTGGGGATGGTCCTGTGCAGGACCAGGATCTGGGCTCCATGGTCCTTGTGGGTCTCTTTCAACTCAGCATATTCTGTGATTCTGTGAAATCAACATTTTTATAATGCATCTCCAAAGGGAAGCAGGAGAAAAATTGAGATTGGACCTCTCTCTGTTCAGTAGTTAACTGTACTGAAATACTAAATGCCTAGCAAATTAGTCTCTAAAAAAATGCCACAGTTCTTTAATGGCAATGGTATTTGTGTTTGAAGGTCCTGTAACTATAATTTAGATATACATATTTGGCAAGCAGTTCTTACACCTGAGATCCTGGAATCAAACAGCCCTTTTCCCTTGCAAAGAATGTAAGTAGCTTAGATGGCACTTGTAGAACAGTTGGTTCATATAAGCTGAGGGTAGCAATTGGGTACTCAGTGTAGACTGAGATTTCACCAGGCCTTGTTTCTCACAACTATTTTTTAATATAAATATTGACTGCTTTTTCTGCTGATAAAAAAACCCAAGTGGGTTGAAAGACAAAGAAGGGAGAGTATCTCTGATGAAAGATGGTTTTCTTAGAGAAGGCTCTGTTCTGAGCAGAGCTGAGCTGAAGGCAGCAGATTTGCAGGCTTGACTTCCTCAATAAGACACTGAAGTTGTACAGTGGGCAAAGAAGGAGAGCCAAGGGAAGCAGAATTTCAGGAGTAGGTGGTAGAATTGTTCCAAAGTCTCATCACTGAGATAGATGCACCAGTTAATAACTAGGAACAAAACAGTGTCAGCTGACTGTTAAGTCCTGAGAATGTTTTACATATTTTGTATTTACCATTTTAAAAATTATATTTCCTATTCTTAATGAAGTATCTAACATTTTCCTTTGCTAAATGAAAGCTTAACCATAACTAGTTGTAGAAGTTATTTAACAGTGAGACCTCTCCTGCTCAAGGAGCAGCACAAGTTGAAGAGTGCCACAGCTTGCTCTGTTTCTGATTTCTGAAGGGTCTCAGGAGCTGGCAATTATTTTCTTAGAAAGCTGTGGGAGTCAGTTTGAAGTCTAATAATACCAATGGAGAGGAATTGCCCTGAGTGGATCAGTATAAACAGCACACAGAGGAGCACAATTTCTGATCCAGGGAGTAAATCACAGGCATCAAACATTTCTTTCAATACATCAATATCTGTGTCATCCCTGTCACGTCAGGTACAGAAGGTGACAATACAAAAGAAGTGAGATAGGTAGGATGACTTGGAAGCAATAGATGCATTTAACACTTACGCAGGGACTGGCAAACACTATGTACCTGTCTTCTGGAAGAAAACAGGAAAAGTTTTAAAGAATGTGAAGATTTTAAAGCATTTTAGAGTAGGTTTTGTGTTTTCTGAATAGACCAAGAAAGTATTGATTTTAAAATCCATAGCAAAGAGAAATCTGAAAAGCAACAAATAAAACTAGAAAATGAAAACAAAGATTTTTTTTCTCTATATTTAGTTCAACTAAAGGACAGGAAGAAAACAACACTTTTTTCAGTTTTTGTAGAAGGTACCTAAGGTAGGAATCCAGTTGATAAACTCTTGTAGAAGGTGATACAAATATCTGATGCCTTAAAGACTAAAGTAGGTAATGTAAACAGTAGTTAAAGAAGTATTGTAACATAACATATAGAATGTTATTCTATAATATATAGAATAGTGATTATCTCCTTTGCATGTGTATTGGTATGAGAATTTTGTCCAAAAGGGCTTCAGTTAAAAAGCACTCTTTTACTTTCACCTATTTTCTGTAAATAGTAACTGCCACATGGATAGAGAGTACCATATTTACATGGGATGACTTTTTAAAGTGCCACAGCATAAGACCAGTCATTTGTGCCAAGGCTTTTTTTTCTTATTCTGTCTCCAGAAAAATATGTTCTTATTTTATTATTAAGTTCTGTTATTATGTTCTTATTCTGTTTTATTAATGTTAGTTCCATAACTGTGTGTCTAAAGGGCACATGAAGAATTAATTTTCAAACACTTTTTATCTGCCTACACGTTACTGTAATCTTCCAGGTCCCATTATCAATAGCCTTCATAGTCCCTTTTCTTGAAGACAGTATGGCTGCCTCTGCAGCTTTTGAAGCACAGCCCTGTGTATTTTTGATTTTCTGCAATACTGCTTGAAAGATGGAAATGTCAAGCTGGATGACAGCTAATGAACTGAGTGTTCAGTAGTTCATCACACTGGCTTTACCAGAAATCATTTAGCAACAAATTTGAAATAATTGTCTTTGGCAGCATGGGATCACTTGCCTTCTCTGACAGAAGAGTTGACACTAGTCAGAATGGCAACTGGCAACAGTGGAAGGAGCAAATCTAACCTTTGAGTAGCAAAGTGTTCTGTGGAAAAAAAACCCCTATCCTCATTGTGGATGAATTTGTGATGAATCTGATCTCTGCAGCTTTGGCCCCATTGAAGAGTCAAAGACATCTGCTCCTCAGCTGTTGTGAGTTACTCCTTTCGACTGAATTTGTTGTTTGGTAAGGATTTATCCATGTACCTGTCATTTTAAGACATGGGAAGCCCTTCACAGGTTATCAATGCTTATATGGGAGACCTGTTCCATCTCGTGTCAGCAGGAAAATAGGATTTGGTTCAATGCTAAGCACCTGCATCTGAAGAGGTAAACACAACACTATGAGTACTGTGAGGTGCTTGTTAGTTTCCTCAAGGGAGAGGAGACTTCCATTCTTCTAGATAACAGGTCTCCCAAACCGCTGTCTGTGTGTTTCCCCAGACCACATGAATCATCTCTGTGTGTCCATCAGCAAACAGAGGTTGCAGCCGGGAGTATTTTCCTGACTCCAGGCGCTAGAGCAGCTGCTGCCAGCTTCCCCTCATGCTTGCGAGCAGTGTCTCAGCTCTTGCTGGATCCTGCCTAGAAAGACAGGAAGAGGTCAGGCAGAGGCGATTGGTGCTGTGGATTAGTGTTCCAATCACAAAATATCCAGAGTGGCTGCAAACAGGGGCGTGTGTGGAAAGGATGACATTGTACTGATCTCCAGAAATACTTTGCTTGGAGGTTGCTGTTACACTTCTCTAGGGGAATGCATTTCCAGTTTCCTGTTCTCACATCCTTTTCTACTGACAGAACAATGTATCTTACTCAATACCAATACTGATATGATTTCTAATGGGACAATATCATTATCTTCCTAAATGAATAAGCATATTCTGCCTATCATGTCAGTTTTATGGCCACAGCACATCATGGGGGAGACTACAGAATCCATCTTATATGTGATTACAAGAAAATGAGGTAATTGAACTCAAATTTTGTTTGAGGTACCTTAATCAAAATATAAAAATAGGATTGTCTTACTACATTTACCTGACATTCATAATTTTATTTGCAAAGCACACACTGATTTCACACAGGGAAAAAATGTTTTTATTAGAAAGGCTTGGCAAGCCTAGCTAAAACAAAGCACACTAAGAGAAAATTATACTTTTAAAGAGGCTGTTCCATGTACTTTCTTGTGCATTGAGGCCTGATGTTGAACATTTTCCGGTTTTATAGGTTGGAAGCTTTATAGATAATTATCAAAAGGTATTTTTCATCACAATTTCATTCTTCACAAAACCCACAATGTTTTTACTGTGTAGAAATATAAAAATTTACATCAAAGGCAATGACCTTACATTATACTGGTTCCTGTTCTGTGGTATGGTAACAATCCTCAATTACTCATAACAATCAGAAAAAAAAAAATCTGTGTAAGATAAAAGCTCAGAAGAGGTCTCATGGGTCACTGATTTAAATTCCTGGTAAATGCAGGCTCTTAGATCACAGAATCTAACTTGTGAATGGTTTGTTTTCAACTATGAAGTTGCCTCCGTCTCTCTGTTTTGCCTGATCTGGGGGAATGGCATGTTGGAATGCTCCGAACGCAGCTCCTCTGGACAAAGAAAATCCTTTTCTCAATTTTCAATATTTTATTTTATGACTCATGACTCATGCACTCCCTGCTTCATGGGAGTGTTCCTCTCCAGGTACAGGGCTTTGCAGTTCAAATGAGTCAAGTCAAAAGAATCACAAACTTTAGGAATGGACAATACTAATTTCTATTTTTTGTTTATCTAAAATTCTGGAGCTGATAGCCTGTGAGTTTTTTGGCATTAAAAATGTTATGTTTATTTTGCTGGTGAATGAGAAAGTGCTTGGAAAGGGTGTCAGGGACTATTAAATTTCTATTTTCTTATTCTTTTTTGGGCACTTTATTTAGGAGAAAAAGAAAAAAATATCATGACATTATAGTGCAAATTGTGTAATTGCAGTACCAAAGAAGGGATGTACCACCCCACTTCACTTCAGGGAAGAATTGCCCTGACATAGACATATAGTCACAGGGATGCCAGAAGAAATGTTTTTTTTCCGTGTTTGATGTTCAGAACAAGGAAGGAGGCTACTACACAAGCATGGACTTGAGTGTGACTAATAGAGAGGGATGCAGTTCCTTTCTACAAATTAACACTGGCACATTCAGAGCTTGAATTTGTTCTCAGGTGATGTAGATACAATTGTGCAGCTACATAGCCATTCCATTCACATCATCACCGTGACTATTCCTGCTCATGATGCTGCTGTAACATTTGTTGCTTTGTCTTTTCTCTCAACATTGAATGTTTTGAAAAATATGATCACTATAGTCATTTCCTCTTACAAGTCATTATTCTTCTGGTTTTATTTCCTTTAGCTACATGGGCTTTTTTATGCCCCAACCCCCCCAATTTTTATATTTCCTTCATCCTGCCTGAACTTTCTGTTTTCCTGATTTTATTAGAGCTTTAGGACTGTCTAGGTTGTGTAGATAGTAAACATACACCAGCAAAGAAGTAGAGTGGGGTGTGTGTGTGTGTGTGTGTGTGTGTGTGTGTGTGTGTATATGAGGAAAAATGTGCTTCAAAAGCAAGATCACTCAGTATAGTATTTCTAACTGCATTTGTTATTGAGAAATAGAAAGAAAGGAGATGAGATGTAAGTCAGCAACAACCGAAGAACAGAATTCAGGGTGCTAAATAATATAGGACACTAAACCTCATCTTTGCTTGCTTCCTTTTACTTGAGTGTGGTTCTGCCCTTTCATGATGACTGATTTCAGTGCTATAGTATAAATCCATTGGAGTTATCTGCATATATGGGTATTAATTAATCCTCCTTTCTTTTTTTAAGCTCCTACCAGTGAAAGTAACTTTTTAAATGAAAGTTGAGATTCTCAACTCATATTGTTATTCCCAAAGCTGGTACCCTATTCTCAAATCTATAGTCCGTAAGAGCTAATCTGGGCCTGCTTGACATAGTCATGATTTTGTCTTTTGTGTTTGCTTTTCTCTTTAATAGGATAGTTCTGTTTTGACATGTAGATGATTTGCAAAGCATGAAAAAGTCATTGCTACTATTTAATTCATGTTTGTTCATACATTTTAATTATGTACCCCTTAGCTCATAAATATGAGAACTTTCAAATGAGAACTATCTTAGCAGAACCTTTTCTTGGATTTGTTTGGGCTTTGTTTTGCTTTTCTTAAAATAAGGTTAAATAATTTTCAGGATTTTGCAAATTTACGTAACTGCTGCTTTATTCATTTTAAATTTTCTTGTTGCTATGGCTTAACTTTTTTCAGCCTGCAGTGTTTATTTTTACATTTGAAGCAAGCTTTTTGTCTACTGTGATGTATACCTGATACTCATAATAAACAATTAGTCAAAGAAATACACTTCTTCCGTTAGAATTCAGTTGTCTTATAAAATGCTGGAAATTCTGATCTGTAAATTTATGCAGGAATTATACTTTGTTTATCACTGGCAAGAGTATTTCAGACATAGCAGCCACTTGTCTTAATGATAATTCCTGCTTATAAGCACACTCACAGCAGGTTGGGGGATATTTACAGCTCTGCATTTTTTTGATCTCTATAGTCACCTAAATGAGCAAGTTTAGTTCTCTGAACTAAATAGGACTAGTTACATGAATTACATTCCTCTCTGGAAAACTGCCTGAGTGATTAGATATGATACTGCCCCAAATACAGTATGTTTGCCTTCTTTTTCTGACTCAAACACTCTTGATCAATTCACGTTCTTTTTGCTCTCATCCTACTGTCTAATTTTCCTTCTTTAAACTGGCTTTTTTTCGTGCTCTTGTTTGTTTGTTTGTGTGTTGGTTTAATTACAAAAGAAGGTAGTTTTCCAGGAGATTTTTCAAATGTTTAACATATACCTATGGAAGTGCAGGGACACCTGAGTTAACAGCCCACCAAGAAGTGGGGACAATATACCAATATTGCTCCAGCACTGCGTGCTAGATAACAAACTCTAATAAATTCGAGGTCATATCCCAGGTGAAAACCTGGAGATTAAGCTACTGTTCAGCAAGGAGCAACAGCACCACCACCAGGTGTTGAAAGAAAAGAACAGTCTTAGAATATTCAACCTTGAGGATGAAGCAAAATGGAAGAAGATGCCAATGGACAGCTCTGGCTTATTCCTGCAGTCGGAGCTGTAATTGGCTACTGCTGCTTTTAGCAGCTGATTGTGTTTATAGCTATTGCAAATTTGTAAGTTATTGTTTTTAAACATGAATCATGTATATTCCTCTTTCTGGGCATGAACATGGTTATATTAGGAGGCTGAGCATTCTGCTGGGCATCTGAGGATTTTCAAAGGGATATATCACTTTCTGAGATTCCTTTTTTAAAATTATTTTTTTGTAACTCTAAGTATTTTGTACTGGTTCTAAGTTCTAATGTTGTCTGGAACTTCACAGCAATAATGTAATCTGAAAAATAACAGTTTAATAGTAGAAACAGATTCTAAGATATAAAGCATCCCTTTGTAGAGGACATGGTATTTTTCCTTAGTTCTAACAGGCTGTGAGTCAGAATGGCAGCATTCATGTAATTTAAACTCTGATGAAGGTTTACAACCAATAATTTCAAGCATTTAAGTAGCACAGAAATCCATAACAACCTCTAGATATATGGTACTCAAGAGTTTCTCCCACTATCAGCTTTATCCTTGCTGCTATTCTGTTTTCTCTTCAGCCTCGTAGTACAGTTCTATTTCTTCTTCCTTCTTCCACTGCATCTGCTACAATCTGTCTCTCATTAACTTCTCTCCTTTTCTTTTCTCCTCTTTAGCATCCTGCTAATGCCTCTCTTCATTCCAGCAGTCTCTCTACTGATGAACTGACTGGCAGATTTTTTCCCCAAATGCTCCAGACTAATCTGATCTTCACAGCCAGCTATCATCAGTATGCTCTCAAGTACTGCATGCTGGGTGCCAATGTGTAACCTGTGCAAAAAATACCATTTTGTTTTATGTTTTATACAGACCAGAGAGTAGATAAAGGCAAAGGATTCTCAGGGGTCTGCCAGTTTTACTGAAACAGTCTTAATAACTGAATGTCTTCTGGACTCGATTTCATTGCACTTTTTTCAGAAGTTTTTGTAACTGTCACACTTTGGGGGGCACAGAGCTTCCCATGACACAGAAGGTTGCGAAAGAGCCCATTTTTCCCCTCTCCTGACGCTCTTAAAGTTTGAGTCTTCTCATTTTGCTTTCCTAAACATAAAGTACTTTGGTATTAGTGCTACTGTTATCCATCACATAACATACTGTTATCCAACAGTATCTGGGCAGCACTACTTGTCTGACCTTCAGGTACTGCAACTTTCAGGATTTAACCAAAGCCATCTTTTTATTTCTATTTTTTTTTTTTGCAAACTGCCATAATTTCCTGGACCTTGGATTTTTTTTCATATTTTTTCTTTTTACTTTGATGATTGAACTTATGTTATTACATACTAATATAAAAGTGACACAATGAATGTCTTACAGAGCCTCTATCACTGAAATGACAGATAAAGACCAATGCTTAGAGGAACAGGATAGATTCAAGAGGTTATCAAGATTACTTTTCTTTTGTCCTATTTATTAAAAAAATACACCCAGTAATTCAACTTCTTTGTTGTGACTTAGTCTTTTCAACATTTATTTCCATCCATTTGTTGCAGAACCTATAATTTCCATTCTTCATGAAGGTAGACCAGAAATATTTAAAACCATATATGATAGCTCTGTATTTTGTGGCTGAATTTCTTGGAGCTGCCTTTGACACCTGAATATCCAATTCCCAGCAGAACAACTGGTCATAAGGCTTCTCTAAAACTACCTGTAGTTTTACAGATGTCAGTCTATGAGTGAGAAAACTAAACAATCACTCTGAATTTTCAGAGCAAGTTTATGGTTCTTGAATGGAAAGACAGCCCTGTGGGGTTGATTTCACATTTTTCCTTTAATCCATAACTTTGGACAGATTAGTGAGGTGATTGATGGAGAAGGACTATATGTCAACTTGGTTTATGGAGTATCTTCAATGATGTTTAATTTCTCTGATAAAAAAAGAGACAAAACATTACAGAGGGTGAGGTTTGTTAACTTAGGGCTGTTCAAAAGGTTCCTGGAATTACAATAATGTGTTGCCAAAGTATTTTTCATTATACAACATTTTGTGCCCAAAATAACTTCAGCTTTTGAATCAGCACAAGGTCATGTTACAGCTTTGTGTTACAGCAATAGTGACAATATAATCGAAATAGAATTCTCCCCTAAGGAGAGGTGCTCACTTAAAAATCAAGTCTTGCATTAGATGAAGAGAAGATAAATAGTAAAAGTGCAAAGAGCTTCCACTTCAGATGCTAGTCTCAGGTGCAGTTGTGATCTGGCAGAGATATGAAAAAACTGACTAGTTCTGTCTTTTCCCATTCAAATGGCATGTTAGCTGAACCCCATAGAGCCTTGCCAAATCATGCATATGCTGAAGATCACTTTAAAATAAAAAATACTTGACATCCAGATGGGTCTGTAATTTTCAAAACTTGATTGCTGCAAGTTTATTAAGAATTTGAAACTCCATAGAGAACTTCAATAAATTAGTAACTGAAGATAATCAATGCCATTTGGTAGAAACAGGGTCCTCTAACTGATCTTAGAGTGAGTCAGGACAAGAGCTACCACATTATTTTTGCTGTCTACTAATCAAAGACAGAATATTAGAGAGAAAAGTACTTTGCTTAACATTTAAGTGGGGTGAAAATTGCATTATTTTATGTTGAAAAGGACTAATTCTCGACCTACTCTACAGCTCACCCCCGTGAACAGTGTAAGGCTAACACATTTAGTACCAACTTGTCTGCTCTTGATAATTCCTTTACTATTAGCTCTCCTACACACTCATCAGAGATGGTTCTAGAATCATTACAATTTTCAATTGCCACACTTAATGTTTCCTTCTTCCATAATCATAGAAAAATTAGAAATTCTTATTAGATGAGTAATAAACAATACTAGTCAGTATGTTTGGTATGGTTAATAGCATAGTTAATTGTTTTGATTAGCTCAGGGTCTTTGCAAAGAAAGAGAATATTATCTCTGCATAGCACTTCATTTAACTTTGACAGCATATTCACATATCACTGTTCAGTGTAATTTAGTTAAGCGTGGCTGAGCTTCTTTCTTCCTCTATCAAAGCTAAATAGATGGCACTAGAATTTTTGCAAGAGCTTTTGTCTGCCTCAGGTACCATCACTGCTCTGCAGCAGAGAGCAGCCATAAACTCATCTCAGCTGTCTGCTTACGGGTTCATCCTACAGAATCCTTAGGATGCTACTGAGGTAACAGTATTTTACTTGGGATGTAGACTTGGGGAAGGTGGTGTTCATGCATTGCTTCTGATTCTCTGGGTACCTATACATGGGGGAAAAAACCAGCAACTTCTTAGTTGTGCCAGACCAGTGCTTTTGGGAGACCAGAGCAGCTGTAGGGGTTTGTGGGAGTACCTCAGATACTGGGGATCTAAGCCTTGTTTTTTTAATTGTCTTCTTTTTGCCGTAGTTTGCATCAGTCTGAATAAGCCATGCAGGATGGGAATAGGGAGGAAAGGAATGAAAACATTCAGCACTTCAATACAGTAAAAAGCTATGTGCTTAGCACTCACCTCATTTCTATCCGAAGTATAACTACATTGACTTCTACAGGCTGGAATCTTTATACAGAATCCTGTTATAAAAAGGCAGGGTAATGAGACTGTCCTTCTGCTAAAAGTCCTTATTCCTGTGGGAGAGTACACAGGGGGACAAAATGCAAGTATATATATATATATATATACTTATTAAAGCATTCAGAGTACCATGGCTGAATTATCTAGACCACTGAATCTGAAAGAAACTTGTTAGTGAGGAAGGTGGGCTATTTTGAGGATATGTCAGATACCATAGAGGGTTTATGATGACTGCTGCAACCATAATTCAGAATAGTCTCTTTTTCTCTGCTCTTTACTGATTTTCCATATTACCTGTAGGTCTAAGTCTGTGGAAGTAATGAAACAGGGACAGTGTAATTGCTTTCCTTAAGCGTCTGCTCTTGGCTGTGAACTTGAGATAAATCCAAACCAGTAATAAATGTAATAGCTTTGTGGAGTAAAGAGAGGAGAATTTAAATCCCTCCCATCTGAAGAACACTCCTTGTATGTGTCCTGATTGGATAGAGTGGATACACTTAGCCTTGTATCATTGACATCTATAATGCATTCTTGGCTCATTCTGGTCTTGCAAAGCCAAACACTAGTTTATTTATGTTGTAACTTCGATTCATTATTGAGTCAGAAGAAAATACAGAGAAATTTATACTACTGTGTACAGTTTGTGGTTTTTTTCCAGTTTTTATCTGTTAATTCCTAATCTTTTTGCTTCCCTGTACCCATTATAATCTCTGAAATATGTGCCTCATTAAAAACCATTAAATAAGCTAATATTGTTGTATAGATGAGAAAGAAGCATGATACTTTCTTTTTGACAATCCCGTTTTCCAAATCTCAAGTGAAAATGAAGCATACCATGCTTCACATGACACTCCATCATTAAATAAGGAAGTTCTAATGAAAATAATAGAGCAATGGCTGCCCTTTTTGTGTCACTTTTGTATGGCCCATTAATTCTGGCAAGTCTGTATAAGAGTCACTATTATGAACTTCTCAAAGATAATCAAGCATTACTCTTAAATCAGTAGCTCATTATTTTAAAACTCATTTTATGACTAGTGGGTTGACTTAGAGGATCTAATAGGGTACTTCTTGGGTTTTAATGAGTGAGAAATTTTACTCTAGAACTGAGTGAAATGAGAGACCTATTTTAATAATCTTACTCTTAATTACACTTAATAATTAGAAATTACTCTAAGAGAAAAAAATTATTCTTTCCCTGTTTCATTTTGGACTGGAGAAATAGTATCCCTCCAAAATATTATCAGAATATTTGTGGGAATTAAAGCTGAAGACATTTCAGTAATAAATTCAGTAAAAGCTGAACTACCTTCTGATTGCACGTGTTATTCACAATATGTCATGTAAATAGCTGGACTTGCTGTTTATTTTACTGAATTTGTTAGAAGTGTGTCATAAAAAGGCTAGCTAAAGTACAGCTAGTAAATCACCTAAACTCAGGAATTCTACTACTGATGCAGTTTCCTTTCTGAAGTGTTCCTGATAGAGTTTATTTTAAGTCACCGTAGGTGTCATGCAGTACTTAGATATGACTGAGTCTTGCATAATTTTGTTTTCACAAATTCTTCCTAGTAAAGACCAAAGTTTGCTCATTCTGAAGCTAGACAACTTTAGGATCAAATTTTCAGCCAGCCTTATGAGATTTTTTGGCCTCCTATGGCTATTCATAACCCAACATTTCATTGGGAAACTTGAAAAGCTTAAACTTTAAGGAGATATGATGCTAGTTTTACTGTATTTCCCAGAAACTCTAGGACAAATATGTGCTGAGAGAGCTTGGAAGCAAAATTTCTAAAATTTGCAAAGCCATGTTTATTAGGCTTTAATGTAACCACTGTCCATATCTTTCAGTAGTTTATCACTTTCTTCTTTTGAGGTATAAGGTCAGATGTCTCGATGAAATTTTTCTGACAGGTTGACAAAGATGTTGGCTTCTGATGAAGGACACTATTCAGCAGACTGCATAGGGATCTAAAAGCTTCTGGCTCACAGACTCATCAGCTATCAATTATTTCCCCACTCGTACCAAGAAAATGGCTCTTAGATTAAAAAAGATGAGGACTCTGAAATGAAGCTAAATGCAAGCTCTCTCTGTCCTGCTCAGAAAATATACTTATATTAGTAATACATTATATCTGTCTTACAAAACTTACAGTTTAATTAACTAGAGTGTTATTGTGGCTTCACTAACAAGAATATAATCAGAAAATATCTATTAAAAGGCAAACCCAAGCAATACTTCAGAATTGAAAGAGCTAAAAGATTTCCTGCTTTCCATGGAGCTACACAGCAATACTTCCAGAGTTAAATGAATCAACATCTCTCTCAATAGTGTAGTATTTACACCAAGAACCAACATGGAAATTAGTTGAATCCATTTCCATTGTCCAAAGTTGCTGAAAAGTGAAAAGTAAAAGTTTAAATGAAAGCATGTAGACAGAACTGGGATATTATATATTTAATTCTTAAATCATTGTATTGTGCTTAAAATAGTCTGATAAATATTTACTGCATTTGCATTTGATACAGTTTGGAAAATAACTATCCTACAAGAAGGATAGCTATATAATGCATTGCAAAGAAATTATAAATACAGGTGACTTACAATGGATGAAGATTCACCCCTTGTATTTTGTATATTGTATCTATACATAAACAAACCTTTATAACATTTAATGGTGTTGGAAAACCTTAAAGCACATTTTTGAAGAGTTCCAGTCCTTTTTTTTACAATAGATATTTTTGATACACATCTAGAATAGATATGAGTATATATTCTAGTGACAAAAAGACCTTGTTTACTGATAGTGTTTCATTTTTATCAGAGCAAACAGTAGGTTAGATTAATGTAGTTTTTCCTCTTTCTAGAATATGTTCAAGTGTTCACTTAATTCAAGTGTTTGTATGCTTAAGCTTATTCTGTCCCTAAGAGGGAAATTAATCTTCCAGGAAATGAGGAGTGACCTGGGTGACCCCAGAGAGCAGGGAAGTTGACACTAACCAGTTGAGACTAGTAGTAATCTCATGCTGTGCAGAAGGTCTAAGTGAACAGTCCACAAGGTTAATGTGTTAGTACTTCAAGACGGTGTCCTAGGGAAAAAAAGTAGATAATTAACTCACCCAGAGCCACAGGCTATTTTGTGTTCCTACTGTCATTATGATGACAGAGATAGACTAAACAGACTTTCTCTTTTGAGAGTCTGTGTTCTGATGAATTATAAAGGCTCAAATCAGAACAGTCCTTGCCTGTGAACTTAACGCAGTTAAACAGCAGTAGAGCTGAGGGGTGTCCTGAAACTCTTACCTGGTCAACTGTTTTTGTCTCCTGGTAACAAATGTGGTAACTTTCCTTAATGTGCTATTTTCCTACCATCAGTGGGACAATGCACAACACGTTTACAATTTATATTATTATCAATATTAATAATTATACCCTCAGTCATGTTATTGTGGTTTCGTGCTGGGATGAATATGTAATTTTTAATTGGATTAAAATTTTTTGTGAAAGAATAAATTGTTAAGCTCTTTAAAGAAAGACCACCATTTTCCTTTAAGAAGAGTCTAGAAGAAAGAGAAATAAAATAGTAAGATGCTTTGATCCTACTAATAAGGATGTAAAATTAAAAAAAAATCCACAGCCCTCATTGTATTCTCTCTCTTAAACACTGAGTTGTTTGAGGAAAAGCTATCAGCAGTGGAGGCTTAAAAAAAAAGGTGACTCTTTTGAATCTTTTTATTCAGTGTGTGTGTGATGTTACCAACAGAGATTCTGAGTGGTGTAGAAATTAAAAGCTATCAATATTCTGGTGACATCAGGATCATCAGGTCGATTTACTGACAGACATAATTATTTTTGAGTTAGCAACGGAGAACTGTGGCTTGAAAAAAATTAGCCTTATCTCAATCCCATGAAGCCAGAAGTGATGCCAATGAGTCCACTAAAACTGTTACATCCTAATAGCACAAGGGGACTGATGGGACTATTAAGAAGACTCATCAATCTTTTTGCCACAGTTCTCATCTCTACATCAAGTCTGTGTTTCAAAGCCCTCCTCAGCCATAGCTTTCCTTTGCTGGCATGTTGTTCACATATAGCCTTTGTTTTTGGCTAGAGGAGCAATACAGTGTGCTTTCTGCAGACCAGTTGCTCAGAAAACAATTTTGAAGATCAAATCCTGAAAAAGGGTTAGCTAGGTATGTTTATTGATAACACTCAGGGAGAGTTTTACCTAAACACAAGCCTTTGCATAATACTAATTTTGTACATTGCATTATGAGGTCTTTGTTACTGTTTCACTGAAACCAGATCAATTTTACAAGTCCACTTAAAGTTATTTCAGATATAGTGGGAATTTATTTTAAATAGATGGATTTAAACTACAGTGCTCCCATTGTTCCTATTTAGCTGCCTTCCTTATGCAGCCTTCCCAAATGATTTTATGCATTTCTGCCTGCAAACTTTCTAAAGGAAGAAAGCAAGATAGGACCAAATATGACCTTGGCAAAGTCAACTGTTGTTTGGAGACTTGTCCATGTCTCCCCAGCCTAGCAGCCCGGAGAGCCAAGCTGAGAGTTATAGGAAACTATCTTCAACTGGCAAATGTGTGGAGTGATTTTTGGTTATGGCAAATGCTGCTTTCATCCTTTTAATCTCTTGGGGGCAGTGTTAGGAACAAGGCTAGTGTTTCAGAGCTCTACAAGATTTCTATCCTTCTCTTTTTGGCTTTCTGTGGCAAAAGTGGCTCATCCTGGGCCAGCAAAAAATGGTTCTTGCCTACACAGTTGGCAAGAGTATTTTGGTTTCACTTGGCTATGGTTGTCTTGAACCAGCTTTTCACACTGGAATGTCACATGTCACAGATATTCAAACGTTTTTCTTCAAAAGTAGCAAGCATTCAGTCACTGATGTCTGGTCTCCTAGACTGCACTGATTAAATGCAACCGCCTTGTTCAGTACAATGCCAGGCCTGTTTAGTAATTTTGTAATGGCAATTGTATAGTTTATGCACAGCCTGACTCACATACATTTTCCATGTCATGCTGGCACACATGTATTTTGAGTACGAGCCAACTCTACCTTACTCACGGTTCTTGTCATTGTTCTTAACACAACTAGCTATACTTGCATTTTTGTGAGCAAATAACATCTCAACCATTATTTCCAGAAACCTTGGATAATGTAAAATACACACAGGTCAGATTCTACCCCTATGCATGCAAAGCTGATCCTTTGATTTGTGAGACATTTATTATTGGATAATCTGTTTTATAAAATAATTCCCACCAAAAAATACATAGTAAAGGTATTGGTCAAAGACTCTGAAGATTAAAAAAAGCTTAATAAAATCTATTCCTCCCAGGCAACAAAAAGAGAAAAAATAGATACATAATTAGTATATATGATTCACTCAATATATGTGCATATATATCATGTACACTTATTTTTCATCTTTTGAGAAGGGATCAGTCTATCATAGATGATAGTGCCATTTTTATTTTTATATCTTTACATTTCTAAGGACGATATTCTTTACCGTGGTGGAAAAATGTGTAACAAAGCCAGCTACATCCTGTTTTACCAATCACCAAGATAAGTAGTTTTAATGCTCTCTATGTAGAGTACATTCTGTTTGCTTTTATTTTTACACTGAATACTGATGATAACTAATAAATATATCAATAATAAAAAAAAATCAATAGGTTTATTCACGTGAAAGAAACAAATAATCATTCAACTATCACCTCTTTCTGCAAATATTATTGGCCAAGTCTTCCACTGATCAATGTGGAATGACATCACTGGGATTTCACTAAGATTTCACTTGTTTTCCTTCAGTGTCCTAGCAAATAATATATATAAATCAATGGAGAAAATAGAATTCTGAAAATGTTCTTTTAATCTGAAGGACCTGCTTATAAAGTTCCTGTCCCTCTTTGTTTGACAAGTTTTTCTCAAAGTCAAGGCATTAAGAGGTTGAAATCATAAGAGAAGATAACTGGATTTTTTTTCCTCTTAAGAAGCTGTGATCTATGTTTATTATTGAATTTTGTTAAAGAAAATATCTTTTATTTTTGGTTTTCTATTGAATTATTTCTCAAGCACAGTATGGAATAACTTTGTCCTCATGACTTGCCTTATTTAAAATACATAAATAAATAATTTTGTCATTCTCCAAGGTGCTTTAATTAGTAAACTGGCTTCACCACAGCATTACCTCTGGCTTGTGTCACTGATGAAGAAAGTTGCAGCCTAAAAAATACAGATTTCCAATTGTCCATAAGGGCAATGAAGATAAAAAGCCTGAAGAGACCACAAATTTATAGCGTAGAGCAAGGCACTACTTTCTATCTGTTTCTTTATGTGTTGCCTTGTTTGTGGAGCCATAATTACATACTGATTACAGCCAGAGAAAAGGATTCTCTCCATCCTGAATGGTAATTACTATATTACTGTGTTTCACTCCCATCCCTTTCTTTTGCTCTTTCTGACTGTTATCAGGTCTAATTTAGGTTTTAACATGGCTTTTGGGAAACATAAATTTCAAAATATTGTTTACATTCCTTACAGTGATGGTCATCTTGTGAATTATATATCAGCTAGTATATACTACTAACTAATTAACTTAGTGTAACTGTGCATGTACCCCTGAGACTGGAGAATGTTAAAATGAAAGGCTGACTACAGCTTCCTTGAGCTACATGATCTAGGCTGTGTTTGAGTTTCTATCCCTTCAGGTGACTTCTCTTTGATTAAATTAAGAGAACATCAGAACTGTTCTCCTGTAAGGAAGCAATAAATCTACCCTAAGAGAAAATAGTGCAATTTGTCTTAAAAAAAATTCTTTTCTTTACCTCTCTGACATTCTGACATTACACCAGATTTTGAGACAAAATTGGAGGGGCCGTAAATCACCCTTACTCAATTGACTTCCATTGGAACTGAGCTGATTTAGGCCAGCAGAAGAGGTCAGTGCCAAGAGCTGTGAATGCTTTCAGTCATGAAACGAGTCACTTGCAGATCATTAGGATGGCTTAAAAAGAATCTTACCAAAGTACATTCTGGCTTTTTTCTTTCTGTTCTTTGAAACTTTGGTATCCACTGAGGTGACAGTGAGTGAGCTCTCTACTGATGAAAGTATTTGAAATGTATTTAAAAAGAGACCAGAGTTCTCACCACTACTTTCCATCAGTAAACTTTTTTCCCCTCTAACTGTCTCAGAATTCCAGGCTCATGGCAGTGAATGTAAAAGTCAGTTATACAATTCTTGCACTAAGTGACACAGTAGTGAAAATAAAAAGCATCCAAACTAGCAAAACAAAATGTAGTGTACCCCTATCTGTGTAACATGTCCTTAAAGATGCAGATACCTTATGTGGTGAGGTCAAATATAGCAATATTTTTTTTAATGCTAATTCACCTGGTTTTTTCTTTGCTTTGAACTGTACTTAATCACCTAAGGACTGAAAGAGTAATCAATAAAAATCCCCAGAACTCCCTCTGTTGTGAATTTTCACGTGCTTGCCTGCAAGAGCATGTGCACCTGTACTCTTGCTCTATACGTATACACATAGGCACTTGAGATTGTTCAGTGGGATTGGCTAAGAAATTTCTGGTGCAGTGGCATCTTAATAGTGGATCATGGGATATTTTAGGTTGGAAAGAACTTCAGGAGGTCTCTAGTCCAACCTCCTGTTCAAAACAGGATGCTAATTTCCATCCAGGCTTAAGCCACAACAGAGCGTCAGTGTGAGGTTGGATCTGGATGAGTTAGGACTTTATCCAGTCCGGTTTTGAAAACCTCTGAGAATGAGGAGAAACAGCATAACTTCTTTGGGGAGCCTGTTCTGCTGTCTGAGCAACCTTACCAGAAAAAAGCTTTTGCCAGTCTAAAGCTCTTGTTTCAAGCTAGGCCCATTACGTCCTGCATCATACACCATTGCATTGTACACCATTGTGGAGAGTATTGGTTCGTCTCCCTGTTTGGATCTGCTGTTTGGGGGACTTGACCCAAAAGCCATTTCTTCTCTAGGCTGGCCAAACCCATATCCTTCATCCTTTCCTCACAGGGTATGTGATTCCTCCCCCTGAACATCTTGATGGCTGTCTGCTGAACTTGCTCCAGTTTATTGATATATTTCTTATATAGAAGGGCTCAAAACACATTTACAAATTTAATGTACTGGTGAAACACTTAAATGATTTGGGGAATTTCCCATCAGTCTGCACACTAAAGGTTATGATACAATTATAAGAATTAGGAGAAATGAAATAGCCTTGGTAAAATGAGTTCAAACTGCACTTGTTAAATTGGAACATGAACTGCACAAGATTTTGGCATTCTGCAGAGGAGTTTGGATTTCTTCAAAAGTAAATCCATAACTGTAAAATAAGTTGTAAGAAAGTAGATGGAAACATTTCAGTTCTGCTCAAGATCAAGACTTTTGACCAGTCTCAGATTCGTAAAATAAGCTTATGATAATATAATGTTTATCACAGGTGGTCTTTTTTTAAATTAAAGTAGCAGAATACCTAAAAATTCCTGTTCTTCTTATTTGATCTCAGAATGCATGAAAACAGCCAAACAGGTCCTCACTGTCTCAGTATTACAATGACATGCACACTCAGTTGAAGATCTGCTTTTTTGGGCAGGCTTAGAAGACCATTAAAAGTTCGTACACTGAATTGCAAGACTGAAGCTTTACTGTGCTAATAGCTGTTCATACTAGGGGACTTACTGAATTAGGTATGCAAAATATGGCAATGTGAGTACCTCCTATCAAGAAAAAGGCTGTTTTAACAGTACTTTTCATACTATTATTATTATTATTATTACTACTACTACTACTATTATTACTGTTATTACTATTACTATTATTGCTATTATTATTACTATTATTATTAGTGTACTAGCACCTAAAGGAGAGATTTGATTGATGAGAAAGTGCTTAATCACTAACATTGTTAGTTAGAAGATGAGTATCAATCAAGGGCTAAACCAAGTGTGAATTTGGTGGACTTGGATTTATTTATTGGATTCATCCCCTGTGAGGAATTAAACTTGTTTGTACCATGAATTCTTGATGGCCCTTGGAAGAGCGTAAAGTCCCCCAGATTCTCAAGATGGCTTTGGTTTTAGTTGTGCAAAATATATGCTTCAGATATTTTGGTAGAGTATTGAGTTTTAAAGGTGTTTATGTGGCTAAACAGGTTTTTGACTCCTTTTAAATTAGATGACTGAAGTGTACTGTGGGGACCTTTTCTGGATGTTGTTTGTTGCTTAGTCACAGGCATCTTGTTCAGCACCATCTAATTTAGCACGTCTCAGCCAAGGTAATGCTCAAATTTGCTGCAAAAGCTCTGACAGCATATCTATTTCCCTCCACCTCCAAAATACTGTCTCCAGACAGGCCTCTTTTCTCTCTCTTCAGCTCTTTGTAGATAGTTGTCCTGATTCACACAGGGAGAGCAAGAAGAGCAAATTGATTCTCTCTATCCAAAAGGGATAGCACTGCCCATAAGGGAACTTTTCTTTGAGTTGCTTGCTGCCACTGTTTTGGCCCGGTGCGGGTGGGATATGTGCAGCTGTGAGAGTGCTGCCAATGGAGTGTGTACAGCCAACCTGCTCAAGGAGCGAGTGTCTATAATGTCCCTAATTTAGCAATTTTAGCAATGAAGCCAATCAGTTCTAATTAGTTTGTGATTAAAGAACTAGCTATCTTTCTGTGCAAAGAGGACTGAGTAAACTGTCTTCCAGTTTTAGACTGAAATCCTCTTCCAGAAGGCAATCGTCCATGTCCTGTTCATGGCATCAAGCAGTCCATTAACTAGCTGCTTAGTTCTAATTGATGATGCTCTTATTTTCATCAGGTCCTGAAAAAACACCTTTAATTAGACTAGTGGGGAAATTACAGATTTTCACCTGTGGAAAATCATGTGTTTCAGCAGTTGTCTACACAACTTGTAGAACAAAATGATGTTTCACCATCTCCAGTTAATCACATAGGTTTACTTTGACAGTAATACACAATAAAATTATACCCTATAACAATCCAAAGCTCTTGAACCCATGTTTTCCATTTTGACTGTAAAAAATTACCTCTTGTCATACAGAAAAATATGAAACAAGCCAAAGTATTTAATTTTCTATAACAATGTAGAATCTTTTCTACTGGCTACACTAAGTGGAATCTACTATTTCTTTTCCTCATCATGCCCTACTTCTTGCACTGTGATGGGTTCATTAAATTGAGACAGAGCAGGAAGAGACAGTGGATAGGGCAAATGCAAAAGTTAATGCAACATTTTCTTCAGCTCTTAATATTGTAAAATGTTACTATTGGATCTTTTATATGCTTAAAGCTGTACTCGTTCCTTTGCTGTGAAAAGTATGCTTTCATTGCCTTCCTTTTTGGTTGCAGTTGAAAAAATTCTCCCACTGCTCCTTCCTGAAAAAAACCCACACCTTTTTCACATAAAAATTCTGTCATGAATACTTCTATCTTGTCTAGCTCCAAAAATTTCCTCTTGGAAGTTTGACACTGTGAAACCCAGCAGTAACTTAGAGTGAAATTACTATAAGATTCATTATTACATTTATTTTCATTTTCCATTGGTTTTCATTATATTTGTCCTGAAATTTTTTTACATACCCGTCTCCTTAGCAGTAACATGGCGACCTGTGAATTAATTCAAATGTGACATATAGCTATTGTCAGTCCTTGCAACAAGTGTAAGAAAATAGAACAACTTAATTTTTTCTTATTCTCATAGCAGCTGACGAAACAGTAGATAGGATGTGAGATACTGTTTTAAACTAGCATACACATTTATCTCGCACAGCACTAGTTCTCTACTAGTTAACTATGTAGTTTAAGCTAGTTACACGAGAAAGTCTGTTCAAGGAAGCGCTTCAACTTGTTTTCCTAAATGCTTAGTTTTGGAGAGGGTGAGTGTTTTCTTTGGAAGCAAAAAAGCTTTTCTTTAGCTTATACAATTAACTGTTAGATCACTAAAGCTGCATGAGATGCATCCTACCTCAGCAACTAACTGCAAATACAATGAGCTGATGAAAGCTCCCTTCTAGGAGTGACAAAAGTTATTCAGTACTTCATGTGAATCATGACATCAAACCACTTAGTCTGAGTGGGAATTCACAGTACATTCCTAATCTATATTTAAATTCTCTGCATCAGAAAGTTATCAAATATTCATTGCAGAAATGGCCCTGATAGGATGTTGCTGCCCCTTAGCTTGCAGACTTCAAGCCAAGCCAGAACAGACATCCAGCCCACATTACCTTCATGATAATTCAGCCCAGCACTCTGATATCAGAAAAGGGGCTCTTACATAAAGCTCCGTCCATTGAAGGAGCTCCAACTGAAGGGGTCTTGAATTTCTACAGTATCTATAGGTGATGAAAAGGGCACAGAAACTTCTCAATCTGCTATTTTGATAAATAGCCAACTACGAACACTTTGCAACCTGCATTGTTTTTCTCTTTCAGAGCTTCTCATCAAACTAAAGAAAGTTGCTTAAACCTCTGTTTAGTAGTAGTTAATATGATTAATTTAGATGTTGCAGTGTTTTTGGTGAAGACAGTGCAACTTTACTCTTTAGTCTCCAAATAGACTCATAAGAAATAGTGGCCAGAAACGCTTCAGGAAGTGATGTGTTTGGATACCTCTTTGTGTATACTTCTAAAAAGTGCTTTCTAATTGCAAGAAAGTCCTTTCTTAAGCATGATGTCAATCAAGTTTGTAACTAAAAATAATACTCCTGAGGACAGAAGTCTCTTGAGTTTCTTGTCTGAACCTTAAATTTAAAGGCTCTCATGGTCAATAAGCAGAGGAAAGGATTTTTATACATACTGCTGTGTGCTGAAGTCCTCTGAGTTCAAATGCTAGCAGACAATGAACAAATTCAGTTGCTTGTACTGAATCTTTACTCTTGCTGATAGCCATTGCTGTAAGCTTTGGAGTTATACACTGAAGTCTGCATTAGAATTGCCTGCAGCCTGTGGGGTTTTGAAATGATGCCGGTTATTTTAACCTATGTGCCTGGACAAGTTACACTAGCAGTTTATTCCATAGTTAGAAATTTCCATGGGTAAATTGTGTTAGAAAATGTAGATTCTATCTACATGCTTACCTCAAGACATAATTTGTTTTTAACTTGAGAAATTCAGCAAAATATTTGCTTGCCTATTCATCCTAACACTAATACTGACAGTATTCTGAGAGAGAAATAAAGCACCTAAAGTTTGAACAGCATTTAAAATGTTTTTGCTAAGGCAGTCCTTAGAGCTTTGTGTTAGCAAACAGTAAGCAAGTTTTTTCCTTTATCTTCATGTTTTTTGTTTCAGAAATAACAAAACTAAAACTTTTGATATGGTTTAATTATGAAAAGTGCATCTCTTTATATTTAGGACATTTTTCCTGTCCTGTTTTGATTTGGTGAAAAATCAGTATAGCAACATTTCTTGTTCACAAATCAAGCTGACAAATTTTGAGGCTGAAATTCCCTATTTTTGCTTAGAATTTAAGGAATATTAGTTAACAGTAAAACTCATTTTAGATTTGAAACATAATTTCATGTGCTGTTATATACTGATATATGTAAAATAAAACCTTAAATGTGACAAATATATATATTGACTTTGTGCATTCAATTTTTACTTTTACAAGTAAAGAAAAAGAGATATAATTAGAGGATTTTAAAAAGTGTTATACTATAATAAGATAGAATCAACTGCCTAACTTTAATATGTACTAAAACTACAAATATAGAGGAATGAAAGAGACAGTGGGTCACAAATACTTCTAAATTATATATGGTACAAAATTTGCAGAAGTATAAGGGCTAAGCAAAACTGAGATGTTAATCTCTAATTTCAGTGTCTTTTCTAAACTAAAAACAGAAGAAGCAAGAGGGGAATGAGTGATATTTAAATGGCCATGTAAATATTTAGGAAACCTTCAGAATACATGTAAATATTATATAGAAATCTTTGCAAATTTGGCTGTGGTTTGCTCTCTGGCTTAAAAGCTGGACAAAATCTAACGAAACCTATTATGATGTCAGATTTATTAATTACTGTGGATCCTTGCTTAGTAATGAAATATTCTCTCTCCCTTTTATTTAAACTTCCAAAGTGTCTTTCTATTTTTTCTGCAGGTAATTTCTGCTCTCAGGTTCTCAGGCATATCATAAGCAGAAATTGAACCAGTATAGATGAACAGATTTCTACTTTCATAGTTTCAAAGCTGCAATCTGTTTATAACAAGGAAATATAACTTTTGAAAATGTTATACCCACTTTCAAGTTCTGTTCCTACTAAATATTATATTTTAACATGGGTAGTCACATTGATACTGACTAGTCATATGCCTGAAAGAAATACTGCTTATTCCACTGTATTCTTTTATATACCTTTTCCTTAAATGCATGGTGTGGTTCTTAGTGTGGTTGGCCAAGGAGACAACACGTCCTATGGTGCCTCCTTGTTATATTAATGCAGACATTAGTGCTCAGCTTAACATGTACATCACAGCAAATCTTGGCGCAGTAAGATAATTTACACAACACTGTCCCTGTTAGATGTAGACTTGTTCCTTAAATGTATGAGAATTCTGAGTGCCTGTGTTCCCCAATTCTATACACTGTTTCAAGGAGCTATAATTAAGCAATATGAAGGCACTGGTTAGAATAAGGAAAATTTTTCACGCTGATAACAACATTCAAACTGTTGTTAGGGACTCTCTCAAAGGACATAAATGAGGAACTAGAGAATCTTCTATCAGCAATGCAACCTTAGTTTGCTTTCCTAAGAGAAAACACTCTAGTAAATGTCACATATAATAATAGGAACAAAACACCCCAATATAACTATGATAGTGGTTTAATTCCACTTTGGTATATATTACTGTGCATTTGTTAGAAGTGGTTTGCTGAAACAAGTGTCCAATTTACTGTGAAGGTCAGGAAAAATGTTATGATATTTCCAATGAAAAATGTTTGTGGGCAAGCCAAGAACGTTTTAGATGCTTCAGTTACAGGACCAAGCAAAAAGAAAAGTTAGGTTTTCATTTATGGTGGTGTTAAAGTGAAAGTTATTGAAGCATATGCACTTAATGTGAAATGTTCTTTTTGCTATTTTGTGTTTAAAAAGTGTTTAAAATATGTGACGTTTCTGCCCAGTTCTGAGTAGGAGGTTTTTTAAAAAATCTGTGTTATTCTAGGGATTGAAAAACTCTTTTTTTCTCAGACTTTTTCTAATTGGTCTTGCTGTCTTGTAGGTTTTTTTAATTTTGTTTTGTTGGGTTTTGGTTGGGGGATTTTTGTGAGTTGGTGTAAAGAGGCATAACCCCCAAAATATTACATCAAGGGACAATTCATTAAATCACAACCCACATCCATCAGTTGCTGGAGAACAGCAGACAGTTAAACTGTTTCATTTCACTATCTCTGCTTCTACATTTTCAATTTTCTTTTTGGAATGGCTGAGAAAATTGATATAATCCTTGGCTTCCTCTCTGAATTGCTTCCTAAACTGACACCACACAGTTACAGAGAAGCTGCAGGTTTTGTGATGCTCTCTGCAAAGTAACTCATGCATCACTGTTACCGTACAGCTATCAGAAAACTCAGCTCCCCCTCCATAAAAGTATATCACGTCCTTAAGTTTGAGTAACAGAAGATGATGATCGGCATTATTTGTTCAGAGAGATCAAACTCTATATTGTGTGAGGAAAACAGCTGAATAATCAGGAAGACTTCAATGGAAGCAACATATGCTCCTGGTGCTTCCTGCTGAGCCTGCTGAAATGGCTTAGTTACAGACGCCAGCTTTCTGCGGAAAAAACTCTTGCTGCACAGGTCGGGAGTTCCAACCAATTCTGACAAATAGAGGATTATCATGTCTGAGCTGAAGAGTGGGAGACCAGTTACAAATTACTGTGTTTTAGTTGTGACTGGAATTGGCCCACAGAAACAATCAATTGAGCACAATATTTATCTTTGACTTTATTTGCTTCCAAATGCAGCTTAAGTAAAACTGTTTTGAGAGGCAAATAATGGGGATAAATAATTTAGCAGTGAGTAAAAAAATGTGAATTACAACTATGAAATGAAAAAGTATTACTAGATATCCAAAATCCAGACTTGTCAAAACAGAAGTTTGGAAAAATACCCCAACTGTTGCAGAGATGCACTGTCTTTGAGCAGAAATTCTGCACAAGTGTATATGAAAAAGGTAGATAAAGAGAGGGAAATGGAATAAAAGCTGTTCATGAGAAACCGTTCTAAGACCATTGTAATTTTTTCTCCTCTCTTCCATGTTACTTGTCGTCCCACATTATCCCAGAAAGATTTCTCCCCTTATTCAAAGCGCAGTCCATAAAAGATTTGCCTCCCAACACATATGAGAGGGGACAAGGTCACAAAAGAGTGAGTGGGATTGTGGAAAGGAGGGAGGAACACAGACTCTAGGTAAAGGACAAATCCACAGTTAAGAGATTCTTGGCCCTCCTTGTCACTGCTAAGCCAACTGTTCTCACTGGCTGAAGGACAAAACATGCCAGTCTGATATTTTGTTTTGATCTGAGGGGTTTTTTTAACCTTTTACTTTTCCTGATAAATACTGATTTTGACCAATGTTACCAAACTTAAGGGTGATATACATAAATCAAATAATAGCCAACATAGAAATAAGTGGTTCAAAATAGTATAAAGGTTAATCTATAGTCGGCACTTGAGTTTGTAAAGTAGACATAGAATATGTCCATTTTTACTATTAGTCCATTAATATTATTCCATTGCTAGATGTACCAATAATCACACAGAAAAATCACAAGTATAATACTTTTAGGTTAGTAAAACAAAAGATCTGGCTATAACAGATGATGATGAAAAAGTAATTTCCATTCTAGGTGAAAGACTACGACACAGTGCAACAAGTGAAAGTTTTAAAAAAAGAACATTTCTACAATTTCTACCTGAGAGTTCTCAGAGAGGAAAGTTGGAAGTTTTCTGTGTTTTTAACTTTGATTTTTATAAGATTTTGAGATTTAGTACCCCAAAACAGTGGAAGAAGGCTTACAGTGAGCCAATATTTGAACTGAGAATGAAAAGTGAACTGTCCACTTTGCTTCTAACCAGTTCTAGACACCGAAAAAGTAATGAAAGAGATTGATGAAGAAAAAATGGCCATTGACCAGAGGTTAGGAGACAATACCTTGAAGCATCCTATTTCCTACATGGAGCTCCAGACTTGTGTTGATACTGTCTTCTTTGCAGTATTTTTCTAACCTTGAAATATGAAAATTTGATTATTATTTTGTAAATATTAGGATCATATTCCCACACACACTGCATCCTCATAACAGCTATCTCTGCTCTTCTAAACTATGCAGCCCTTCTCCTGTCTCCCAAAGCTCTCTAGTGCCTCAAACCTTTCTCAAACCCTGCATCATCACAACAGTGTTCCAATTTGAAGCTGTAACCAGCTGTTGTATACAAGGTCCTTGACTTCAGCCTTTTGTCTTCAAGTAACATAGCTTAAGATTTTTACTAGATACATGGTATGGAATCTAAAAATATTGAAATAATCATGAGAGATAATGTAGGCTACATTTTTACATAAATAGCTTTCAATAATACCAGATGGAAACAGAAAGATTTGTGAGACAGAAGGAATGGGAGTGCTCTGAAACGTTAGGAGAACTAGTGATTCCCAGAAACAGGGCAGTTAAATAAAAGATACTGTTTTCCCTCGATGTCACAAGTTACAAAACACATATATCCATTTGCCTTATTTAGAATTTTTTATATTCTTAAGAGAAAAATTGCTAGGAACTTCATTCTGAAGTTTTCCTATTGTCATGGACCTATATGTTTGCAGAAGTTATTTCTACATGTGCTTTATGATAACCTTTAAGAATAAGTTTTCTGAAACTTGGATGAATTATGTAACATTTATCACGCAGCAGATTATTGCTGGTGAGATCAGCAACTTAAGTTTTGATTGTTTAAGATAGTTGTTTCTCTCTCACAGGCAATATCGTCACCCAGGTATGAATTCATTACCTTAGCTATCTTACATTAATCTTTATTTACTTACTGCATGCTCTTAAGTTCTTAATGAAGATACATTTTAATTTATTGTTGTTAAGGCTAATTTATCTGGATTATGTTCCCTGAAATCTCTTGATTCCCAGTTCATACCCATGGAACTGACAATATCACCTGCTTCACCTGCTTCCTCCTCAGACTAGTAGCCCCAGTCACATCCCTATCCACCTAATCCATGCCTCACCTTACTACTGTTATGCTCCTTATCTTTCCCTGTCATAGCCGAGTTACACCATCCTGAGCAGGACACACAACTTTTCCTGCAGCATAAGAAATACAGGATGAAAAGGAGAAATGATGAGCAGGTATGGAGGCAGTACCTCCAGCAACAGTCCAGCTTGTCACTTTTGCTCAGGAGGTGCAAGAGTACCTGTAGCAACTCTTTCACATTTAGAGGCTTTATGGGATCATTCCTATGGCTTGCTTTAGTGTTCCCAAAGGAGATTTCAAATGGATTGATCCAGGAATGGCTGACATTTCCTGGGCTAGTGTCATTGCTCTCCTAGATCTTCTCAAGCCCAAGATGATAGCACTAGTACTTGTGTCTATGTACTTTCTTCATTGGCTGGGGAAAACCTGGACATCCTGCTGATGTCAGGTTTGCACTATTCAACAGCTGGACTGAGAGACCTGCTTTAAAACATGGCACATTTCCCTGAATTTCTGTTGTTTTTGGAGATCAGGAAGAGATGGTCAGGAACTGGTGAGCCCAGTTCTCGTCTCAGTTCTTGGCACACTGTCAGACCATTGGTCTGACAAGTGCAGGTTCGAGAATTGGGAATATCTTCTCACTCTTTTTGATGACACAGTCTAAGCAATTTTTCGAGAGGAAAAATCATCTGGAAATGGTGTAGGATCTATCATCTGTAGGATGAGAAATTGAAGTGATCATTAAGAAAGCATTAAAACATTTATTTTATGAGGTACAAATTTTTACGTTCTTTCAAGTCACCAATGTGTGTAGAAGCATGCCTCGTAGAGCTGAGAGTCAAGCTATAAATGAAAAAATTATTGTTTGGCATACAAGTCTGAAGAAATATTATAATCATATCTTCCAATCAAGTCATATCCGTAGGAGCTGACCATATTTATGGCTTAGACAATATGCATAATTTTATTGCTATACATTAACATTTATTTAGAGCAGTGCAGTGTAATTTAAATTGATGAGTTTTTGTCATCTTTATGAATTGTTAGTTTAAATGTTTGAGAATTCCAGAAAGAGAAAATGAAAACTTAAGAAGAAAGAGCACACGATCCAATTTGCTGTGTTTTTCAGTTGTGCAAAGAACAAAGACTCCTCTCCCCTATTGCCTTCTGGGTTTGACTGATTTAAATGTGATAATTCTGGGATGTTCCTTACCTCTTTGTATGTATAGAAACACATTCAGTCCCTATAAATGGGACTGTAATTTATATGATAAATTAATTATACTCTGTAATTAATTATCCCTCTGTAATTTATATGATAAATTAGTTTATAGTAACATATCTGTGAGGAATAAAGGTAAAATCTTATGCCATGGAAGAAATTTATGCAAAAATGTTTTATATGCATTTAAACTACAGTATAACATAGGGAAGAATAAAATTCTTTTTTCCCTTCTTTTAAAATCTGTATCACTTAGTACAATGTACTTGCTTAAGTGTTTGCAACCTTTAGTGTTTTATGACTCAGAATTTATTACAGAAAATGATTCCACTCTGTTTTCCACCAGCCCCCACCCCTCATCATACATATATATCCATTCATGTGATGGGAATTATATTTATCTTGACAATAAAAGTGGATCTCCTTTTAACTCCTCCTGTCCTGACCATCCTGTTTAGAGAATGTGGAAGCTCTGGGAGTGCATACAGGTTACTGACTATTCTGTGTCTGCAGCAGTTCTGTAAACCCTTTCTTTCACTTGTTGTCCCACAGTCCTTAACAAGGCAGGAACAATTAAAGTGGAGATCAGGAGCTCTACTCATCATTTGTTGTTGGAAGGTAGTTCCCAAATGAAATAAGCTAGTAAATTTGTAAACTAATTAAACTTCGTGTGTTCCATCCTTCATGTCTTCTTTTATGTCTGGACAATGCACTGCAACTAATTGTGTAATTTTCACCATGTTCAAGGAAAGGTTTTTCCTGTTTATTTATTTGCTGTAGAGTTGCATTATTCACTAATTACTTGTCATTCATTAGAGAACATATCTTAAAAAGTGTCTGTAAAGCTACTTGTACAAATCACAAAAATGATCTCTGCCTTCCTCTCCTAATGTTTTTAGCTTTACAAGAAGTGGTGATTTTATTTTTTTTAACTAACCCCTGAGGAGAAATAAAAGCACATCATGATTTTTGAAGGCTATCTATCGCTTCCAGTGCTCAGGGGTGTTTAAAGCACAAACCACTACTGCTTGTCAGATTACAGATTTGTTCATATGTTATCACTGTAATGCAAGATGGTGGTACTGAAGTGCAACAGGCAAACAGAAAAAAGGCTTCTGAGTATGCTCCCTGGCTTTTTCCCCATGTCATATGGGCTCGCATACTTTATCTAAAGAAAGGTCTTGTGTCCAGTATATTTTCAGGCATAAACCATATACTTTTATAAACTTGGATTCAGCAAAATTGATATCTTAAACTGATAAAATCCTGTGTTTAGATATTAAAAAACCAATAAAAATAAGATAGAGGTTAAAATTTTTTCAAAATTACGCATAAACTTTTGTCTCATTTCTAAATAATTTTAAATAATATTGACTGGATTATTTTCAAACTGAATTAAATTAGTTGATTACCTGGTAGATAACCTAGGTGTCTATTCTTCTGTTCACTGAGGCAAGAGGAACTTGACAGTAGTTTCAGCAGGGCAAATTTCACATCAAGATTTGCAGATCACTTTTTCCCTGGAAAAAGAAGGCTTGAGGCTTTGAAATCAGCATCTGAATTTCTATATAGGACATGGGATTTCATGTTGATTCTTTACTTAAAATATAATTTTTCTGAGCTTTATTTTTAACACTTCCACTAAGTAATATCACCTATTAATGTAAAGCTTCCCTTGTACTTCAACATAGATGATAAATTTGGGCAATTTCTGCAGAATAAAAATTATATAATGTATTGATTTGCTCTGTGTTCTGTCTGAAGGATAAATGTCCCTGTAGGAAACAGCAAAGAGTACATGGTTCTCAATGTGAAGCATAATTCACTAGTAAATACAGGAAAATGTCTTAGAATAAGCACTTTTCACTATGGAGACAGATGGTCACATTGCTTGGCAAGCATTCAGCTTTTTTCCCTAAGATGTTTAAATAATGTTTATCAAACAATAGACAGGGATAAAAATCAAGATAGCCTTAAATTTGTCTAAAACAGAATGGCAGGCTGCTCTAGAACTCTCCTATAAATAACAATAAACAACTGTTGAATGAAAATCAATAAGGTGGAAAGAGAAATTTTCTACTGGACTGTAGAAATACATATATCTATATATCTTTTCCTTGTAATGAAATGTTCTATCCTCTTTCCTAGCCCAGAAAACATACCGTTTACATACCTGGCACAGTGTACAATGATTAGAGGAAAAACCAGATGGCCACATTTTTCCTTGTCTTGTTTATTTGGGTGATGGATAGACAAATCCTGGCTTTACCTGTCAATCCAGCTGTAATTATTTATGTTCCACTGTGAATTTTAGCATGTGAGTGGTCCTGCAGGTACACACTTGTGCACACACAAATAGAAGTAAACTCTTTCTCTTTCTTCCGTAGGCTTAGAAAGAATTGCGAGAGATTCAGCCTATGAACAAGAAGGAAAAGTTCAGTTTGTCATTGATGCAGTGTATTCCATGGCCTATGCCCTGCACAACATGCATAAAGATCTCTGTCCTGGATATATTGGTCTGTGCCCAAGGATGAGCACAACTGATGGTAAAGAACTACTTAGCTATATCCGGGCAGTAAACTTTAATGGTAAGTTACATGTATGCTTTTTTTGTCCCTCTCTTCTTTAAATGTTCTATAAGTGACAAGTTGGGTTTTATTCTTTATATAGGATACATTTAAGGCACATTGGAAAACAGGATTAGAAGCAGTTCTCATTTAATCAGAACTGAGTTTTTCCACCTGCTCTGAAACCTCCAGTGTATTTTTCATCTTAACATTTTTCATCTTAACATTAAGCTGCTCCCAAAAGAGGCAGATGTTAAAAATATGAATCTGTCGATCAAAATATTCCAGTGAAAAGCTGCTATTATGGAAACAAATTGAGGACTCGTGCAGTCTTATTGACAGATTTAAATCATTTGACAGTGGTTGCTTGTGTGCTTGCAAGAGAACAAACTTAAAAAGATACCCTTTTGAAAAACTCCTTCTGAAATTGATTAATAATTCCCTTACATAAACAAATAGTGAAATTACTTTCAATTTACGTATTTAAATTTCAATTAAAACACTCACTAGCAGTTCCAGCTTCTTTTCCATTTCATTGTTTTTGACTCAGTAAATTAGTGAGCTTTAACACAACTACAATATATATTTTTAAACAACACTACATAATATTATATGGAGCTGGGATCTGCCTGCTGGGGAAACATAGTTACAGGTGTTTATGCTGTTAATAGTAGAGGCCAATAATGAACAGGAATGATTTATGAATGTATATTTGAAATGTGTAGAACATACTAGATGGTGAAATAAAGTTGCCAAAAACCTAAATTATTTCATTAGAAGTCGTAATTATTATAGACAATATTTGCCATTATTTTACAAAGAAATGAAGTGATGTACCTCGCTCTGTTTTGGTTGGGGTTTTTTCCTTACTTGGTGGTAATTCATGTACGACACAGGCCTTCTAACTACGTAGAGAGAAGCACTCTCTGTCACAATTTATTCCAATGACCTCAGCTGCAAGCACTTTTGAAAAAAGCACAAGGTCATTCTGAATTTAACTTCAGAACGGAAGCTTTTTTTGCTTTAGGTAATACACCAGATTATTTGGTCCATACAAATGTTGGTAACAGTTCACAGTTTTTGCTTCCTATGCAATTTTCATGAAAAGGGAATCCCTTTCTCCAGGAATATAACGTTATAAGGAGTCTAAATGATTCTTTAGTGATTCTAAAGAACACCTGGAACATAGTATGTTGCTGGTAAACGTGAAATACTGTGATGATTACAAAGGTAGGCAGCATATTGTAACGTTTGCAGTGATAATTACCTACATTTCCAGTAGATATTTTTCTGGGTCTGTGTTGTTAAAGCACAAAGTGATCTGTTTTCATTTGGTGAGCATGAAAGTTTAGCATAATAAGATAAGATGTACATTTTCTATGAAAGCTTCCTCTCCCTAGGTAGTTGTATTTCATCAATACCTGTCATGATTTCTGTTGCTGAGTCTAAGTATGGCAATAAAGGGAGATTAAAGCATTTTGGACACTAACAAAAATGTATTTGATTTTGAAACAGTGATTTACTGAAAGAGAGGGGGAAAAAAAAGAAAGAAAAAGAAACATTTATTTGAGGTTAACTTCCTGTCCCATGAGATATGTTAAATGTTCCCGGTACTAGGCTAGTCCACATTATGTACTGCTGTACCAATTTTTTGGGTGTGTTATATGCCCAGATATTTTATTTTCTTAGTCATGCATTTGGACACATAAGCAGAGAATGGTCTTAAACACTGTGCCTTTTCCTATTAATCCAAAATTCCTGTTCTTCAGGACAGCACTACTGCTGTGTCTGACAGGTGACTATTTACATAGGTTACAAGACCTCCTGTGCTGGGAGTAAACAGTAATGCTGTGTGTCAGTTTTGATGTGCATCCTAGCTTCAATCATTAGTAATGTTTTATATTAAAAATTAACTGATACATGAAAGGAAAACCGTGGCTTTCTTAGCCACTCAAGATACAATTTTTCTACCCTAGTGATCACAGGATCACAGCCTGGCTGAAGATGGCAAGGACCTCCCCCTACTCCAACCCTCTGCCTAGTTCAGGATCAGCATAATCAGGTTATCTAGGACCATTCCCAACCAGGTTTTATATAACTACACGGGTGAAAAATCCTCCAAAATTCTCTCTGAGTAGTCAATTACAATACATGATCATATTCACAGTAAAAAAAAATAAAAATCAAGAAGTAACTGGTATTTTTGAGACAGGCATGTTTTTCCTTTTCTTCAATATCAATTTCCCCACGTGACCCTTATGCATATTAAACCAACTTCTCACCTCACTTCATTCAGTATATCCCTCTTCACTCATTTAGTAATTAGTAGGTTCAAGTCCAGTTAATATGCTTACACATTCAACTTAGTGGGTTTCACCTCACAAAGTGTGATCTGTATTTGGAAGTACCTCTGTCTTTCTTATGGAAGGTGTTTGCAAGGGTAAGAAAACATATATTTGTGTTTATTGGAGTAGCTGATTTGCTTTGGATTGCAAAAAATCACTTTGAACTGTATTTATTTTTGTTCACTCAGATTGTTTTAATTTACAAATTATGAAGATTTGCTTCCCTGAAGGATTCATCTGTGTAATATTCCATGACACCTTCATGACTGAAGGGTGATCATAACCACCAGCTCACATTGAACTGATGTGATTAATAAGACATTTCCTTCTGCTTAGATGTGCTTTCATTTGTATGCTCAATGCAGAAAATCTCATAGTTCATCATGATTTTAAATGGGATAGAACTTGATTGATAATAGAAATAAAGGAATTTATTTGTACATGAGATGTGAGTTACTGCTGACTGTAGACTCCTGTTTTACTATTGCCAGTGTTTTTCATAGTACAGCTAGGAAAGAATGGTCTCTAAAATCAATTCCTTTTCATTTATAATGGACATTTAAAAATTTAATTTAATTTAATAGGAAAAGAAACTTCTAACATGTAACTGGTACAACTTATTGCTGTGTACATCTAAAGAGTTTTTAAACAAAAATATAAAAGCAGTGTTCTGAGATATGGCACACTTAGTCACTTAGTACCTTGGGTTCTTGATGGTTATTTTTAGCAGACCATAACCAGCTCATTCTGTTTCTTTGATCAATGAATACTTAGACCTTTTGAATGTTTCATGGTCCTATTTATCTTTCTTTTTCCAGGCAAAAAGTGAATATTATCATTTAAGATGTTCTTATTTTAATAAGGTGTCACATTTGAAAGGCTTTTCCTATCACTCTTTGTATCCAAATGGGATATTTATGCAAACTTTTGTATTTAAAGTTTTGTAAAGAGAAGAGTTTTTCTGTTAATTAGGTTTATAAATGGTGATATGCACAATAGTGTAATTGTGGCATTCACTACGTTCTCCCATCACATTGCTCTAGTGTTCTCATTCCATTTAACTTCATTATTCTGTCTACCAAACAAGCAGGTGTTTTATAAGACCTGGCTTTATAAGAACTGGCTGAGTGCTTCATGAGAAGTGTTCTGTTGGATTCAACATAAGTGTTCATCACTTAACAGGAACAGGACTTGAACATGCATTTGCAGTGGATGGAAGTGTTTCAAAGGTGGTTTTGTTTTGATTTCAAGAAAAAAGGCAAAGAATCTTAGGCAAAGAATTACAGCATGGATACAGTGCTATTTCTTGGGTGAGAATAACTCTCTCTTCCCACCGCCTCCCTTGTGTGTGTGTGTCTCTCCCTCCTCCCAAACTCTCTCTTTATAGGCAGTGTAGGGTAGCTGTTTTTTGCCTACCTTTAGTCATACATTTGTATTTATGTTTATATTTACACATTTTAGTACTTTTAGGGACAAGTGTAACACTGTAACAAAATGTATTTACAGATATTACAATATCAGTTTTACACTTATAAAGGTAAGGGCAGCACTTGACCTCTACTCACATCCTTGAAAAGAGACATCTTATTTGCTTTGGCGGGCTATTTATCCTGCGGAGTAATGAGGATACTTGGTAATTTGACTATTTTTTTGCAAGCAGGCATAATTGAGAAGGGAGCAAAGAATAGGGGGAAGCGCTGACTCCCCTCTGCCGTCAATATTTAGGTAAATGTTGTCTGCTTCTTCAGGAGGTCACTGCAATATCATTTCGCTCTCCTGGTGAAGAAAAGACTTGAAATATATTCTAAGTGTGCAACCTTTTCTTTGGTCTTTTCTGGACAAAGTACACAACTACATTGCTTTCTCGGATTTTGTGACAAATCTACAATAACACTGGAACAAGGCTGCTTAAAAAAAAAGTTGTGGAATCTTTGTCCTTGGAGACACTCAAAACCTGGCTGGACACAAGCAGCCTGCTCTAAGAAGAGGGGTTGAACTAGGTGATTTCCAGGGTTCCCTGCCCACCTCAGTCTTGCCGTGATTCTATAACATTATCTGGACTTGAAATAAAGAAAAATGTTATTACCTAATCCTGCTTTACAATATTTTACTCTATTCTTCTGGAACTAATTTCATAGTCTGAGTGGACGAGTAAGCCTTGCTATTATTTGTTTTTTAGATATGTTAATTTAATGCCTTTGAGAAAAGATTAATTTTGGCTGAACACACAGAGACACACTGCAGCATTAACCCCGTTTAAAAAGGGAACATCAAAAAAATTCATCCTGAAAGGTTAGAATAATACCAGAGAATGAGAATAAAAGAACAGAGTTAGCTAGCAGGCTAACTCAAAATAAGGTGTCGACTAAAATAACAATTAATGATTACTCTACATTGTAAATTTTTTTTCTGAGCAAACAGTATCTATACAGGACATTTAAAAAAACCCCATATGAATGAGATTTCTCATAAAGAATTTTGAACCCTCTAGAGAATCATTATTGTGGAATCAGCCATTTACAAAATTAATCTTCTTCTGCTATCTTTTGAAGTTGCTAAGACATCAATCTATGCAAAACTCTCCTGACTTAATATTCAGCTCAGACTGTTTTAAATGTTTTCTTCAAGAAAGCTGACACCTCTCTATTCTTTCACTGAGTACAAAATTTGCATTCTCAAATCATTATTTATCATTAAAACAGAAGCTTTAAAATGGTGCACTTTCAGGCTGATAAGTTTTGACATTTTTTGAGGCATTAAGCACAATAGAACTAAATGTGCCACTTAAAATGTACTGGTGCTATGCTCCTCACTCAGGTTTTTAAAATTCCTACTCTCAAGTCTACAACTACCCATAGAGAAAAAAACCTTTAAAAAATAGTTTAAATTGGGCACGTCTTGCATTTTTTGTGAGTTATGAGTTGTTACAGGCAGCTCATAATTTAGAAGTTTTTACTGTCAGAAATACTTAGGATCATAAGACGCCACTGGTACCATATTCTGATAGGGTCAAAAAACTGTCTAAGTATAATGTGAGATAATAGCAGATGAGTAGATCAGATATGGACAAATAAGATTAACAATGAGCTCGGAAGGGCTGAACTCTGCTGACCTTGCTAGGACGCACTGTGGTAGCAAATTTAGTTTCACTAATCTGTACCATGCTGAAAAAAAAGATACAGCTTTCAACTGCAGAAGTAGGAGTGGCAGCGGGAATGTCTACTGGGGTTTTATTAGATCTGTGATGTTTTTTCTGTCATAATTAAATCACATGTCATAATTCTACATAATTTTTTTAGAAATCTTGGTGATACAGAGAAATGTTTGAAAACATGGCTAAAGCTTAAACTAACATAGACTTGAATTCATAAAATCCAATTCAAAATTCTTTTAATGTACTTTTGTCATAGTTTCACAGGTGTCTGACTTGGTTTGTGAATGCACTGGGGACTATGGCACACAACTTGTAACAAAGAATCCTGATGTCTAGTTTCCCAAGCCTTTATGTTAAATGAATAAAAGAGTTGTTACCAGTGTTAATTTATTATTGAGAATTAGCAGGGAATGATTTCAAATAAATTCTGCTTTGGCATGCTAATTATTTTAATGGGATTAATCCAGGTGGCTGTACAAGAAATGAAAATTGCAGAGTGATCTGAATCACTCTTAATGGATTTAAGTAATGTATGGCCATAATGTAAGCAGGCGCAGCAAGCAGAGCTTGGAGCTCCTGTGATTCTGAGGTACCTCACGAATCCATGTGATTAAAATCAGTGATTATGAAAATGCTTGGTGTGAAATTAGAAGGTAGAACCTAAAAGAAAGTGCAATTTATAGCTGTGCTTTTCCTTATGTACAGATCTTAAGTACTGATTAATTGAGCAATATATATGCTCCGCATACAAAATTCATGATGCAGAACTTGACTGAGGTCAATTCTGTTTTGAGAAACAAGGTCTAATTCATAAGGTATTTTAATAATTAATATGTAAGGGATGGTGATAAAGGATTTACTCTCATTACTCAATGAAAATTGATTTGCATCTCCTGATAGGTAAGGATATTCAGATATATCCTTTCTAATATGATCAAGTGAAAAACTCAAGCTGTAACAAGGAGCAGAAGAAATTAACCCTTGTCATTCCAAGCAAAAAAGTATCTGAGTGCAAAGAAACTGTGGTTTTTTACCTTTTAGTCTGTGTAAGAATCATCACAGTTTCAGTTCTGCAGCATTTTTAAGCCCTTCAGATGTCCTTAACTTTATTAACAGGAAGAAGGCCTGACACATATTTTGAGGAAAAGAATACCTTGGAAAGCTTCCTAACTTGAATGTTTAAATTTAAAATCTCCTCTTAAATCTATGAAATCAAGTGAGAATGTTTGTACAAATTTTTAATTTTCCCACTTGTTGATTTATGACCTGTTAGGTAATACAACTGTTCTGCAAGCCATCAGGACAGATGTGAGGGGAAATGGATTGGTTTTAATACCTCTCTAAATGAATAATATGAGCCTTTTTTATTTTCCTACAGCAATGTTTACTTAAAAATTAAATAAGACACATTAGAGAGAATATCAAAGAAAAAAGGGAAAAAGATTTTGTTGATGGCATTTGATAGTATAAATAAGCTGCATTTATAATTCATTCATGTAAAAAGTGATCTATCTAATAATTGCCTATAGGTGACAAACTCAAAAAATAGAGTAATTCTTTAGGAAAGTCACTGTCAGCGAAATTATCTTGACAAATCTTACATTCTAATATAAAGAGAAGAATAACAGTTTCTTTAAATAAAAGGGAATGGCAGCGAAATCAGGTAGACTAAGTACTGTAGCATAGGAATTACAGGAGGAGAGGATAATTTTATAATTAATAGACACTGCTGACATCATCGGATGGCACTGTTTAGTTTTTCTGCTCTAGACAGATGAACTCAGCAGTGATCAACCAAGTTCAGATGTATAATCGAAGCAGTATCTTATTCAAGAGCAAGTAGATGTGTTAGACCTTGTTACCAGATGTGACCTTAAGTGAAAACAGGGAGTATCCAAGGAATCTAAGAAGGGTATTCAAGAGGAAAGTGACAGGATTCAGTTCATCCCTTACAGCTGATTGGTTTCCCTGTTTCAGCAGCTGGTGAAGGCCACTGTAAGAGTCTCGTTCTTCATATAACTGGAAAAGGCTGGTGCCTCTCAAGGCTACCAGAGAGATCCTGTTCATTTGCATTTAGGCACCATAACAATTCATCTACTCCTGTATGTTTCCTGCAGTCAGCTGCGAGTCAGAGGTTTTCTCAGTGGCTGGTTAAAGCATTTCTAATGGTATGAAATATTAAATATGTGGAAGATAGTGTATCTTAGAAGCTTCTCTAACCCAGCAAAGGAAGTATTTCCTTAGGATTATGGTATCCAATAATTTGGGCCACATAGCACATTATGTTTTCTGCTGAAGAGATTGGACCCAAAATGTTATGTCTATCCCTGCAGTACTTTTTTGTATTTGTAATTCTAGGTATATGCTAATTACATATCTCCTTGTAACATTTTCCCATGTTTTAACTTATAGCAAATAAGGATTCAGAGTTGCTATAGACATTTGTAGTTAGAACTTACCAATATAACAAATAATGAAGTAGAAATTTTTATCTATTCAGTTTAAATTAATCAAGGAAAAATGTTCTTAAAAGATGATTGCAATAATTTTATCTTTAATCTGTGATCTTATCCTAAAAGAACAATAACATTCAAATATCACAGCAGACAGAAATTGATTCTGGTTACTTCTTTACTGTTCAGAAGTTTCCAATGCTTGGAAGCATTAAAATTCAATGAGCCAACTTGAATGCTGTGAGATTATGAGTATTTAACTTAATTGAATTGACTCACCCTTTTTATTTCACCCTTTTCATTCTGAAATGGAGCAACATCATCAGTTTGCACAAATACTTCTTGAAAAGTAGATTTTACCTATTTAAATTTTACCTATTCATTGTTTAGTTGAAAAAAGGAAGGATCCATATTCTAACCAGAAAATCTCAAAAATACTATTTTTATCAACACTAGGTTTATAAAGTTTCAACTGTACTATATTCAATAGAAAATTTAGTGTTTATTTTATTGGCTCTGGAATGCCAGTGTTCATCAACCATACTGGACACCAGCTATAAAAAAGTAGTCACTCTAACAGCTTTAAAGGATTCCTAAAAAGATAAGAAAAACCAAAATCCAGTTCAACTGGCAAGCAAACAGAAAAAAGTTCACATTTAAAATTACTTATTTTTATTATGGGTATATTCTTGTCACTTAAATGTGACTTTGAGTTTGGGTGTTGCATTTGCTGCACACTGCAAGACAGTTCCTAAGAGCTTGGAAACCATCCTAATAACATAGTGGTTACCTGAGCTGTCTGAGGAATAGAAAACTTCCTGAGATTATAGATGTGCTCTCTGCCACATAAGTTTAGTTGTGGGAGTAGAAGAGCAGCACACTAAGAGATAGTCTTTGACATTCACTAAATGAATATTTCCCTGGGAGCAGTATGTTTTTCAGTGGAAAGGCAAGGGAGTTTGTGTTTTCTTGTGGCAGGCAGAGGATAGAGTTTGTACAGATTGGTGGAAAGGAAGTAGCTATACATTGCCCATGCACTGTGCCCTGCTGCCTGCTCAGAATTTCTTTTTTTCAAGGTTTGCCATATATGTACTCAACAAATTCTTTACGATGAGAAGAAATGCAAAGTTCTGTATCTTCTGGAGACCTAAGTAATAGATTGCTTTCTTTTGACTCGAAGGCCAAGCAAACAGATTCAGTCACAGAAGACACACTATTGCTCACTCTGAGCTCCAGCTGGATCAATGTTTGGTTTTCCTGTGTGATTCTTCAGCTACCCAAGGACTACCCTGGCCTCACTCCAGTATAGCTTGATCCTGAGTTGAGAGACAAAAATGTATTGGCAGTGTTCCTGTGTCACACATAATCACATTTTATAAATATATCCCTAGGTAGCATCAAGTCACAATTCATAACATGGCCAGTTATGGTAGCTGTGTCCCACTTTTTAGAGATGATTATTATACATTTTAAAGGAAAGCAAAAATGATATATGGAACCTCAAGTCATCATCTGCATGCTGGATATGCAGCTACAGGGCAGTTAGACTCCTCAAAACACGCCAGACTGTGCAAACTTGAAAGGCTTATTTAGTGCAGTCTCTGGTGTGGTACTTCCAAGTCCTGTCCAGAGATCTGAAGAGAAAGCCTCAGGATATTAGAGTCCACTGCTTATCATGTTAGAGAAAAACAACTAAAGGTGCTTGAAAATAATCCTTATATTGACATACAGCCACTGTGGGAAGGTTTCTGCCAAGCCAGTCGGCTTTTAAAGGCTCCAGCTTTTGATAGTTACAAATTGTTTTATTGATCCTCCTTTATGCATGGACTAATTGCAGCTCAAACACTGGTACTTTTTTCTGTTTGTCACTTTCACCGTTTCTTACCAGCAAGGGATATTGTTTATGCACAATGTGCTTTCTTACCCAGGCATAAAATGCATATGGGTTTGTTCTTCTTGTAATAAGTGAGTTCTTCTAAACCTTGTATAGTGAAACAAAAAATTCTGAGGAATGTGTAAAATAAAAAAGTAGTGTTCGAGCAGATGTTCCTAAACTGAAGTTGTTAACTCAAGTTCTTAATGCAGACATCAATTTGCACATCAAATATGAAGGGATAAGATGTGGTTTAGATATAGTGTTTTAGTGAATTATTGCATGGTACATAGACACAACTGGCTGTTGTGTTTGGACAGGGCTCCCTTCTGCCAAGGTAGTGCCATGTCAGCAGAGCTGAGTTGCCTCCCTCAGCATCCAGGATCCCTGTGAGTTTGTAGCTGCATTTCTCTTGATTTCTGTCCAGAGGAGACAACTCAGAGCAGAGAAATAGGCAAAAAATAAGTGTGCCTCTCCCTCTTGGATCTGAGCTGCAGTGTGGGTGAAGAAGATGTGTGTCTCACTGGCTGGGCTAAGGAGCCTCTGAAAAGGGGAGTGTAAATGCTGGTAGTTCAGTACCTTAGAAATGCAAATTGGTGCCACGTGGACAGTTCTTAGATAATTCAATTCAACTCAGATCTTGGTCACTAAAACAGTCATCTGAAGTCCCACCCTTCCTGTTGTTGCTTGTCTTATAAAAATGTTGTCCTGTTTTATATGGGTGATTTTCAGATTGTGAAGTCCTTGGAGTCTGTGATAACACAGACCTTGTAAGTGTTGATGTAGAGTGGCTAAATGGGAGGTGATCAAAAAGGAATAATTCTCATGGGATTCAGTGTCTTCAGAGAATACATATAGATCTTTTATTAAGGCTTATATATGAAAAATTAATACCTTTATTTTCCTGATTTTGTATGGCCTTGTGCCGCTTCTAAAGTTGTAAAGACGGTTATAAATTTTCTTAGCTTTTCTTCCTCGGTACTGCTACAATTACTTCTTTGTCCTCCCTCAGAAGCTCCTCTGTCAGAATCAATAACAACCAGATCAATGAAAAAATATTTCTGAAAATGTAAATCTTTTATCTTCATGGTCCTGACTTGGTGATGGTTTCTAACGGAGTATTAAATAGGAAGGAGCACAGATCTTGGTATGAATTGCTGGACAGATATGTAGCAAGAGGGGTTCTGAGTAGGGAAATGTTGGAGGATGATGAAACCTGACAATAACAGAAGACTGTGGAAAAAGCACTGAGGGTGAGAACGAATGAACATGACTCCTACAGAACAGGGTCACAGGCCTGTGCCTGAACCATATGATTTGTTGCTAGGAAATGGAAAGTAATAAGGTTAGGCACAGAAAAACAGAAGGACTTATAACTTCAGCAGATTGACACACTACAAATATTGAACAGTACATAGATTAGAGACAACTACTACTTATATGGTATTGCTTTTTTCATTTTTCCCCCATGAGAAATAACAGAAACAGTACAGACACATGATGATGTAGGTGATAAAAGGGGCAGTTTTTCCTAGCATTGTGAGAGCTAGTAGCAAAACTACTATGATGTATTGGGTTTGCCTTATTTTGTGTGTCATGCAACCAGATAAAGTGGAAGAGGGAACAAGTATAGAAATGGAATAATACAGGAACATAGAGGCTTTAGCTATTCCAATAGCCAAACAGTGTAGGAATAGAATTAAATTTGTTTCACGTTAGATGTGATGAGTGCAGCTGTCTACACATGAACTAGTTGATTACAGAGCTTTTATAGTGAATGGAGAGAACATCATTTAGTGGGGCATGGTTTGCCTCATCATTTAATTCTCTAAAATATGCCAGATGAATTGTTCTGTATAGGTGCCTCCAATGACAACAGAGCAAATCTATAAAACTCTATGAGCTTTAGTTATCTGTTTCCAAAAACATGTCAGAGGACTCCAATATTATCCTGGTTTTTTGGAGAAAAAATGAGCTGGAAATGGAAGCTAGGAACAAAATGATGAGTTATTATTGTAAATCACCTGAAAGATGTCTACCTAATAAAAAAAAGAAATGGCAGGAACTTAGAATATGTGCAAAAGTCATATAATAACACTACTTTGCAGAGAGATATTAATCTAATTATCAGTAACAAATGTAGTCATAATGACCATAAATTATTTAATAATAAAATTAGACTATTATTTTGTGTCTGCTTTAAAAGCAATCAAAGGAGAAGCAATCTACATGGAATTCTTCCTTGCATGCACAGGGATTGTACAGACTAATTAAGACATAACCAAATGCTAAAATCTCCTTACAGACAAAACTATTAATCTTAAAGAAGATTGTTTAAATGCATCTTGTGAGAAAAAAATTATGCCAGTATGAAAACAACTTTAAAACTGAAAATAATCTGCAGTTTGAAAAGCTTGCAAAGGGAAAGGAAGATAAAGAAGCAATTTAGGAAAAATAAAAATAAAATTGATTGTAAAAAGCCTACCAAAACAGGTAGGAAGAACTGGTGGATAAAAGTATGTAAATGCAAACAGTTGTGTGTCTGTAATACATTTAAAGAAGTAATTCTGACAGTAGGTGACAGGGGTTGTCAAGGCTGGGGACCTGAACATTAAAGAAAAAGAAATGTGCATGGGAGCAAGCAACAGTACTTACAAAGCTATTTATTATTTGGAACATCAGCAAACTGGAGAAGCTACCTGGGGAAAAGGATTGAGTGTGGTAGAAGAGCCTTCTATTTAATTCTGGAGACTCTGGGGAGCCCATCGAGATAATGTTATTTTTCAGTTGTCATTTGTCAAGACTCTGCTAAGAAAGGAACTTTGATAATCGTGGCTAGAGAAATGAGATGAGGAAAATAATCATATAATTCATTGTTCTGTAGTATTCACCCTTTCCATCTTTACAGCATCCATTCATACAGTGCACAATGACCAAGCACTCCCAAGAAAGAATGCAGCATATTCTAAGAAATATATGTAAGATCATTTGATACATGAGTGAAAGAGAAATAAGAACAAAGATGTATACAGAAAGCTGGACACTAGATTTAGAAGATATTAATTAAAAAAGTTTAATGACAGGTTGTCTTTCGTGGCTTTATATGATGGCCTATTTAGGGATCTGAGGAAATCTATATAAAATCATTGCAAGATTTACTGCTCTGGCATTGTAATAAGGAAGGTCTACAGAATAAGACTGGAGAAAAATTTGGATAATACAGTGTATCCCAATGTAATTATATTAGAGATAAAAATAATTTTATAATTTTACAAAGGTAGATAATAAATCCTTAATGTGCCTGAAGAAAGGGACTGAAGAGAAAGGCAGGAATCTAGTGTGAGACTTATCTGAATTGCTACACATTTTCTCTTCTCTTGTATCTAGAAACATGGGCACTCTGTACACTTAGCAAAGTTCCTGTTATTAGCCTGTAAATGCCTCAGGATACACATATAATCTTATTTTTATTGCCTGAGTCCCTAAGATTGCCCAAATTCTGCCATGTGGTGTTTGATCTCATTCCATGTTACCAATGTATCCCATCCATATTCGTGCTGCTGTTACATTTCTTTAGCATTTTTTGCCCCTTGAGGTCACTGGTGAAAACACTAACATTTTCCAAAATAGACTCTGAAGAACTGCATGGGGAACCCACCAATACCAGGACACTTTCAGCACAACCTGTTTGATCTCCTTTTTGATCCACTTTACAGTCCAGCTTCTGATCCCCACCTTTTCAATTTTAATCAGTCATCTCCTATGGAACACATTTCTGAAATCCAGAGAGATTATATCTGTCAGGCTTTCCTGGTGAAAAAGTAAATAATGTGTGTCAAACAAAGACACCAGGATTTTTGGCATGATCCATTTCTGAAAAATTTATGTAGCTTTTATCCTTATTTGCATTTCTGTCTGTTTCGTCTACCGAGATTTCTATATGGGTAGAATAACTATTGATCATGAAAATGTAGCCCGAAAGACCACATCAATAAAGCATAAAAAAAGGAATTAAGAATCTGTTTGAAGAAATAAGAGATTTACTTGTAGATAAGTGATTCTGGCACAAACTTCATTCTATGTTTTGTGTGTTCAGAGTTGCCTCTTGAGAATATCATGGAATTGTTTTGGGAATCCAGTCAAACAATATGTCAGGAAACCTGACCTCAGTGAATTTTTTTCAGGGGACAGCAGGCAATAAACAAGGTTTTCTGAAGCACTAATTTCAGAGCTGACTCTGCCTGTTGGCAAACTGGATTTAACTAGTGGTGTCTGGAGACATGTTAATGAATTTCAGATTAACACAAGTGCTAAACCTACTGCCATAATTAAGAAAGGCCTGCCAATCACTGCCTCGTTTGCACTGGCACAATTTATTCCATAGATTTCTGTTGCAGTATTAGCATCTAGTGAGGATGCAATTAATTGCTAAATGATTCCTAAAAGAGCAGTTCACAGGAATGAGAAAAATGACAAACAGATGATTTTTGCAGTCCATTCCACTGTGTATATCCTAAAGTTATATAATTTCTATGCAATTTTCCACATTTACCTGTCCAATCTTATTCCCAGAAGCACGTCTTTTAAAAAGTAGCACTTCAAAAAAAATTTGTCTGTTTTAATTAAAATTACTTATGCTAATTTCTGGGAATATTTTGTGCATTATCAAACAATCATAGAATCTTTAAGGCTGGAAAGACCTCCATCTGTAACACACAAGATCTGTGAAATTGTAACAAAAGTTTTCACTCTCTCTGTATTATAAGCATTTTTTTGTTAATTTCATTGGATCTGTTACATGTATTGTATTTTCTGCTTCTTCCTCTGTTGGCTCAACTGAAACTGCAAGAGTCATTGTAAACTTCATTTGGCTGTGATAGTATCTATGTTCTATACGCTTTCAAAATGAGAAGAAAATTATTTATTAGTTTCTAATTATAATCTAGAGCTGCATTTTTACAGAGAGAATTATTTCCATTTACACATATCGGCAGCTATTTAGTTTATTATTCAGTCTTACTTACTTCTAAAGAGAAAGCAGTATAAATTTCCATACCAGAATAAACATGAGAATCACACGTATCACAAGAGTGCCTTGACTACAGGTGCAATTTTCAAAATGCCTGACCCTTTATTAGTTCCTCCAATGTAAAGCTACTGAGGGCTGAACTCCTGAAGCCTTTTCATCAGACTGACAACAATTAAAAATGTGGGTGTTTCATGGGTCCTCTTCCATTCTCATTCTGCACTGTGTAGTCTGCATTGCACAGATTCACACATAAGGCAATACATGCATAGAATCACAACACCCCTTTGTTTTTAAGGATGAGGCTCATAAAACACATTAGGCTGATTTTTCAGATACTCCTTTTTTGGTATTTACTAGCAGGAAATGGGTCATCAAAAAGTGTTGCCTGTGGCTGTTTTACACCTCTCCTGGCTTGGTTGAGAATATCACATCATTGTGACTGATCATTTGCAACTTTCTGAAAGTCTGGGATCACTAGACCTCAGAAACAGAGTTACTGCTCACAAAACCAGGGTGGTCCTCTGGAGATGTCTAGTACAACCCCCTTTGCTCAGAGCAGACTGAGCTACAGCAACAGCTTGCTCAGATCTGCATCCAGTTGAATGTGGAATATCTCCAGGGACGGAGACTACTCAACCTCTCAGAGCAAGCTATTCCACTGTTCAGCTTCTTGCACACTGAAATTTTTTTTTTTTTATGCTTAAACATAATTCTCTCTGGTTTGGTATGTGCCCATTGCCTCTTGTCCTGGATGTGACTGAGAAGAGGCTGCCCCCACCCAATGAGATATTTATACACACTGATATAAGAGTCCCCTCTCAAGCGTTCCCTTCTGCAAGCTGAAAAGTCTCAGCTCTCTCAGCTTCTTCTTGCATAAAAGGTGCTCCTTTACCATCTTTGTGACCTCTTGTAGGACTCACTCCAGTACATCCATGTCTCTTACTGTCGAGCCCAGAACTGGACACAGTGCTCCAGCTCTGGTCTCGCCAGTGCTCAGGAGACAGGAAGGATCACTTCCTCAGCGTGCTGCTCAGACTCAGAAACTCATCTGCTACCACCAAACTGACCCTTTTGCTTCAGAGAAGGAACTTTTCTCCCACATTTGTTAAGTCTCTGGCTTGGACACACTGCGAGTCTCCATTTCTGCACCAAATAAGCACAGACCCTTCTTGCCCCTCCTTGCCCCTCCTTTGTCACAGGTCCCCTCTACCTGGTGAGGTGGATGCCCCCTCAGTAAGGGGCTTGCAGAGATGCATCATCATCCCTTGGGAGCTTGGTGTCTGAAATGCTGGGGTAGCTGCTCTGGTGTGTGCTGGGGACACGCTGTGTCACTCCCCCCCACTGCTGGCACACAAATACTCCCCTCAGCAGCAGGGTTTCCAGAAGGCTTTTGCGCATTATCTGTAGAAAATGCCTCTCTGGGAACCACATGCTGGGCTGGCCCTTAAACTTACCTCTCCCAGCACCTGCTGAAAGGATACTTGTCTCTGCTTGCTCAAAGCTCAAAGCATCCTTTGATCAGGAATAGCCTCATTACAAGCTGCTGGAAGTCACAGGCCCTGTGGCTGCTTTTTCCTGATGAAGCAGGTGCCCTGACATTCCTCCAGGAGTTCCCAGAAATCCCTGGCTATTCCAGGAGTTCACAAATTATATGCAAGCAGAGCCCTAAAAATGCTGAGCAACCTGCTGTGTCTGATGCCTGCCTCTCTTACCTCTGTTTTCCTTGTCATTCCTGTTTCCTTGGCTGTTTTTTTACGTCTGAAAAGAGATAAAAAAAATGGTATCCCTTTTTGTATCTGGTTTAAGATTCTTCTGTGTTACTGAAGCATTTGAGTTTTGCATGTATATGAAGAGGATGTGGTAATTATTGCCTCAACAAACTACAGGAAGTTGCTAAATGGACTTTTACTTACATGGAAACAAACTAGCTCATTCTTCTTCACGATCAATAGTACCCTTATTGACAAGGATAGAGGTCTTATTCTACAGGAACAACCAAGTAATATACATAAAAATATTCAGATTTTTACCTGTTATATATTCCTGATGAAATGTTGAGACACAACAGCACTGGTATACAGTACTACCGTTGTGCATTCCTTGAGTGTTACAGTGGTATCATGATAATCTATTTCACCTGGTAAATCTCTTAATGGTCTTGAAGAAAAGTGAATTTCAAGCTTTTTTTTTACAGAATATCAAATAACATATAGTCAGATTTAAAAATCCAGGTTGTAACCTTTCATTTAGGCAAGCATTTAAGAATCTTCTTAAGGCATAAAATTGTAGTTAACAAGCAAGTCATCTATTGATGCACTGAATTTAGTGGCATTATCCCTGTAAAGTTATGCATGTGTCTAACTGTATTGTTAGTGGCCACCTTAATGGAATTGTAAGTAGCACTCGGCTGGCAGAAATGTGATTAAGATGCATTATAAGCATGATAATAACTACTTTAAACACCAAATAGAAATAAATTTGACAATATAAGAGGTTTTCTGGAGGCAATGACCTGAACATCTTTTCTTTCAGGAAGTTGTAAGTAATAAAAGAGATATGTATAAACAGTAAAGATGACACATAAGTTGTAAAGATCATTATATTATTCCAGTTGACAAACACAACCTTTTTTTAAAAATGTGTTATCTGCTCAATATTTACAATTAAAGAACTTTAGTCAGAGTTAAAATTATGCTATTTTATTAACTTGCTTGAGGTTCTGAAATGACAGGTGCTGATCCCTGAATAGAACTGTACTCATTTGCTGTTAAAGGACAACGAGGTTTCCACAGTCAGAACCATCAAAGAATGAAGAAGGAGTAGAGAGCCCAATGAAAGAGGGGAGGAGGGAAAGCAGCAGCTGTAAATCGCTGTTGCTGCTTTGAAAAGTCTGTCTTATGGCTCCTCACCCACTGCAAATCTGGCACTAGCAGTGCAGTGAAGACTTGACAGTTTCAGATGTTCTTGGATATTTTGTCAGTCACTGTTATCTGAAGACTTGAGGAGTTCATCATCTGAAAGAGGACATGGGCTCTGTTGTTGAAAGAGAGAACATCAAACTGGTATCTTCATAATGCTCAATATTTGTTCAGGTTATGTCAATACTTAATAACAAGGTTAATGAAAAAGTCACTTAAACTCATTTACAGAATAGAAAGATGGCCAAAAAAGTGACATAATTAAATTTAAAATTCCTATTGATCTCAGATGTATGATTTTTAGCCTTGAGTTCTAATGCAAAACTAAATCACTTCTTGCGCAGACTTACATATTTCCCCTGGGCTCACCTCAGACATAGAAGTGTTTGAGTTAGCAGTCTGGTTATGACTGAAATCTGATTCAGAAGCACTTTTAAAACTTGTCAGACAGGTTTCTGCAGGTTATAATGTGAAAATTGGAATATTTCTGTTTCCTTTCCAGCTACATAATATTGTAAGTTTCTGAATACATCAAACTGAAGGAAAAGAGAGGGTTTGGGTTGCGGTTGGTGTTTCAGTTTTTTATATTGGTTGGTGGGTTTTGGGGTTTGTTTTTGCTTGTTTGACTTTTTTTTTGTTTGTTTCTCTTATTTTAATGGAATCAGTATTACAGTACATTAAGCGGTAATGTGTGAATGTAAGTCTAAGGAAGAATGACATTTTTAACTGCTTTAGTAAAGGCTGTTATATGCGGTTTTAAATTCACATCATTACTCCTCACATCTATATTTAAAATTGAGACACTCATTTCATGATTTTTATAGTTTCAGATCTTGAGTAAAGGCTCTGGTCAAGTTTCACCAGAAGCCAAGCCTAATTTTTCAGTTTATTTTAAACTCAAATCCACAGGGGACAAAAATAAGAACTTTTGCTTTCTTATTATTCCTAACTCTTAACATTTTTGGTATATCATATTGCCCCTCAGTCTCTTCTTTTCTAGACCTAACCAATCTACTTCCTTTAACCACTTACTGAAGGTTTTCTTCTCTTAATATCTCCTCTGAAGCTTCTCTTGTCCCATATCTTTCCTAAAATGCTGTTCTCAAAATTGGTTATAATATTCCACTGAAGGTCTTGCTAGTATTGAATGGGGTGGAAGAACGTTTCAAAACAATCTTTATAAATTTCAAAATTCCATTTTTACATAAAATGTTGTCGTGTCCAGGTTGTGACAGAGCCACCAGTGCTAATGGGATACTATTGCTCTCTGCCAGTTTTTTCTCTTCTGCAATGAAGTGGTTAATTTTTCTACCCTGAAACTGAGACCTTGCCCTTGTTTGTACGTAATTTTCTTCAGACTTCAATCTGTTGAGATTATTTTGAAACAATGCATTTGCAGATCTCTCAGCATGGTGTCTGTCAGCTTCTAGATGTAATAATCCTACTTTTGATTTCTTTATCCAAACTATTAAAGACTGTAATGAATGCACTCAGACCGCTGTGGAACAGTAGTGCAAACCCTTGTGCAGCCTGACAGTGAACTATTAATAACAGCACTCACTGATTCCATCCAGGCAGTGTTTCCCTTGTTTGCCTATCAAAAGGTCATGAGAGCGAGCATCGGGTAGCTTTCTAAAGGGAAGCACAATGACATTGTGACTGCTTTTCCTGTATCCAAAAGGCCTATTATGCTATCATGAGGAAAAAATAAATTATTTTGACGTGACTTGTTCTTGATGAATCCACTGTCACTGTTACTCATCTTCACAGCTTTCTTCTCTTGTATGTGCTCAAACAATATTTGATTATTTGTTCTACCACTTTTTAGGATCTGAAATTGAACTAATTTTGTGACTTTCCCCTCCTTCTCCCACTTTAAAATAAGAACTATGGTTATCTAATTCCATTTTCCTTGAATTTTATCTTCCCTCAGTCCCTATTAAGAATTGTCTCTTAATGAGGAAAAGTGTCATTTATTGAAATTTGCAAAGATCTTTAAAATCTGTGAGAGCTGACATAAATTACATTAAAACTCATCATTCCTTTGTAGTTTTATAAAGTGTGCCCTTAAGAAATGTGGGTAAAACTTGGAGGCATGAACTAATGTTTCTATCCTATATAGCACATTGCTATATATGATAAATTATTTGGAAAATCCAGAATTGTTTTAGAACAATATAATATTTAGGAGATATCTAAGAATCATGGAAAATATAGTAAAAGGGCCAAAACCAAAATGCTCAAAACTTGCAGTATTAAGAATGACATTTAAGGTGTGTTCTTTAAAAAGGCAGAAACGTCTGCTGTTCTTGTAAAACTGTCATCAATTTGTTTTTTGTGACCAACAGTTTTGAAACTGTTCCATGACAAAACTTTTTTTCTCAATCCTTTCCAGAAAATTTCAGCACTAATTTGCTTTTTAGATTCCCTATAGAGAACTTCCAGAATATTCATATTTAGGGCTGGTTAGTGGATAATGCAGAATAATCAAAAGCCCAGCAATAGCCAGCTGGTCCCTATGAACTCGTATTTTTTTTTATGGCATCTAATAAAAAATATTTCTTGAATAAACTGTACTCTTTAATGGAGGAAGTAGTCTAAAATTTAATCTTTTAATAACATTAAGAGAATAAAATGAAAATAGTAAATTCATCACTAACTGAAACAGGCAACAAGGCAAAGTTGGTAACAGATATTCTGAGAGGTCTCTGAGTTAGCAAATGAGTGAAATAATTGACACCTGGCCAGTGCTGTGATACTGTATCTCTACAGTGTCCTCAGGTAATGTTTGGAAACATCTTCACTGCAATATTTCAACTGGAATTTAGTAGGAATGAAAAATAAGATTTCAACCACTGTTTTCTTTCCTTGTTGTGGAATGTTGCTCCTTTTCAACTGTGATGCTTGATGATATTTTGAGGCAAATTGATAATGCTAAATGATCATATGAATTCATTCCATTATAAATCTGTCCAGTTTAAAAAACCAACCACCAACCAACCAACCAACCAATCAACCAGACCTGTATAATAAACATCAGTTTATTCTAAATCTCATTTTATCGTACATTTCCTTATTAGTTGCTCTTCACTATTGCAAGTCCTGTGTTGTTACATTCTTTTTATACTTGTGATTGAAAAAGAGAAAATTAAATGGGAAAAAAAAAATATTATTATAGGTTATTATTAATATTATTATTATTATTATTAACTGTTATATTCAGTTTGTGAGGTTAAAATAATTGAAATTAATACCTTTTTGAGAAAAATTTTACATTACATATTCAGAACCTTTCTGGCTCGGGAATTTTAATGTAGAAGATCAGACCCTAAATGTGCATGTATATGTGTGAGAAGGGGCGGGGGGGGACGAAGTGAATAGCATCAATTCATCATATTAACAGGATTCAAGATAGCTGAAGATTTCTAGTTATCTAGATCATGTTTGAATAGAACTTCATGTAAGTGTGTAACATCTGAGCTTCTAGAGAGTTTGTAATGTGAATTAGTATGACTGAGTTCTTTGTGAAACCTTCCATGTGAAATGTTTGCCAGGCTGGTACCCTGATATTACTGATGCACTAGAAACTGAAACTGAGGACCATTGCAATGTACAATAGATTGTCTTTAAATACCTTTTTATTTCTGACTCTCATTTTCATCCTGTTAGTTTTTCTAAAAGTCATAAACCTTCTATCTCTGCAAAGGGAGAATTAAAAAGAAAACAAAGGAATGACACCTGGTTTAATTGCAGGGCTGAAAATTGCTTCTGATAGATTTTGGAGCTGCAAATTATTCTTAGGTGGATGTTTTAGGAGAGTTTGCTTGTATATTGTCAGATTTTTTGGCAGAACTTATTAAAATAAAATAACATTGGATTTCTGTAGGAAGCACTTTATAATAGGTACACTTTTACTGTTGAACTGATATCACCATTAATAATCTTTTTAACTGCCTTTTATGCTGTGCATTTACACAGGATTTACTGCATTTGTCACCTAAAAATGCTAGTTTGCTGGAAATGTACATAGATGTTTTTAACACTTTTGTCTCAAGCAAAAATTAAAATGTAAGTTTTTGCATGTACTTGTACTCATCACCAAAATCACAGATGTGAGGTATATGCCTGCTAGATTTTTACATGTGTCAAAGTAAGAAAACCCCATCCTTTAATGGTTTAACTTTTATTTGTTTCATTCCTATATAGCACATATAAAAGTGGTGCAAAACCAAAAATGTTTTGGAGGGATTAGGAGCATGTGATCAGTTGCATACTAGGGTTTAATCTCCCTAAAGGTTTAAAGAACAGTGATAAAAGCCAAATCCACTTTCTGCTAAAGCTAACAAATAAACAAGAAGGAATATATCAAGAGGAGGAATAACCCTAATTTTTCCAATAATAAATGGCTTTGCATGCTAATAGGAAGACCTGCTAGCCTGCTGGAGGTAAGGAAGGATTAGCATAATTTTATGTTTTAGCACTGCAGGAGGCTCCTAATTCTAGGGCAGCTCCTGTCAGACTCACCCTAGCAAGCCAAGCACTGAAGCATTTTTTCCTACCTAATGTCAGACTCTTGTAAATATAAGCAGAGGAAAAGAGTACCCTCAACACTGCGTCAGCATCAGAGCTGTTTTTAAAAGTCAATTTCGTCTTGCTCACATTGATGCTTATTTTGTTCTTTCATTGCCATGAAAATTATTTCTCAATAAATTTTTTAGTCTACGTATGCAACTTCATCAAAACAGTATTTTCCCTTGTTTCTGTGTTTCTGTCTAGTCAAAACAGGCTTCTCCTTTGAATCATCTGTGACCTATCTGATACAGCTCTATCTTTTGAGAGGAAAAAAAAGAAATTATAAACCCAAATACACCAATTACATGCCACAAAAAATGGTGTTGTATTGACACCTCAACATTTCTGCTGATCTCTCTTCTTTGGCTTCTGGGTAGTGTTTTATCTGAATAATAAACAACCCAAAATCTTTCAGTCTATGCTAGCTTTACTATTATCCTGAGAATAATGAGACAAGGTGGGTTTATACAAGCCAAAGCTGTTGGGATATTAAGGTAGCATTGTTGTTTACATATTTTAAAAACAACTCATTAATTAGATGTGTCTGGTTCAATACAGAGTCTCAACTAAACAGAGATGAATAAGAATCCTTAGGCTCCTGTTTTAGAAGAGGGTTTCTTCCTTTTACAAGACCTTTCAGTTTTTAGCAATGTAACATCAATCCTTGCCTAACCTTACTACGAATAATATAAGTTCCATTTCCCCAGGATGTTTTAGTATAGTCTCTTCACAGTAAATGCAGATGGATAAAAATAATAGAAGGGGGTGGGGTGAGAAAAAAACGTGATGTACAGATAAAAAATAACTCTTTGACTGGAATGTGTGAGACCTTGCTTCAGAGAAAGACTTGAATTGGTGATGTATTGAGATACCATAACACTTAAGCTCTCTATCTTGCTTTTTCTAAAGAATCCACAACCCCTTAAAATTGTTTCCATTTTGTGATTGATGTGTATTCTAGAATCTAAAATATTTTAATAAAATTCATAAAGTTTTAGCCAAGCTTACTGTCAGAGGTGTACTCCTCAATGCTATAGTGAAGACTATGCTCAGGTCAGTACAGGACCAGGAGAACCTTGACTGAATTTGCCATTTACTTGGTATTTGACAGAAGGGTGTTCTCTGTAAGAACAACCCCTTTTATTCTTCAAAATACTGTGGCACTGCGTTAATGTTATATTAGAAGTCGTAGTATAATTTTGAAGGTGATCAAAGCTCTATGTGTGCAGTTTGAATAGTGCTTACAGTCATATTGGTGGAGTAAATCTTTATTCCTTACCCCTTTACCCCTCACCCAGTCTAAGTTAGTAAATACAGAATGCAGTTTTTTATCTTCTGAGTTTTACAGAAAATCAAGTTCTAATGAAATATTAATTGCTAAAGATGTGCAACACTTAATTCTGTTTGTGTAACAATAATGCAGTTCATCTTCATTACATAAAAACTTTGAAAGAAGGCACAAAATACACTTTGTTTTGAGGAGCTGTGAAACCCCTGGTAAAGTTTTCTGGTGTTCAGCTGTATGTTGTTGAGATGCCTCATATCATTTATGTCACACTGCATAAAAGAACAGCAATGATATAACTATAATTATATTATAATAATAAAATTGTCTTAAATTCAGAAATTCAACATGACAGGAAATGTCTGAAACCACCTTGGGGCGGGGGGAATCAATTATCTTGCTCCAATTTAGAAAGCAGCTTTTTGATCTTGTATGAGGTATGTGAATTGCCCAAGCATTTCTTTAACATTTTAATGGTTATGTGTGACTGATGTTATGCTATCACAATCCTGTACTTCTCGTAACACACTTGTAATTTTTTCTGTTTGTTTGAACATTTAGATCCAAATTCTCATCCATCTGCACAGGGTCATGCATTGTGCATGATTTGTGTACTAGAAATCTTCATTTATGCAATGATATTAATACTTGGAAGGCACAATTTGCTTCTCAGGCTCCAAATGGTATTTGCAGATCAAACAGAACACAGTTTTAGTAGTAACTTATAAAAATTATTACTTGTATGGTTTTTTGGGCTTGATTTTCAAGGGCTGTCTCCTCACTGTTTTTCTAAAGCTGCCTCTTGTTTCTTAGAAATGCCTGTTTGTGGGGTTTTTTGCATTTTCAGAATTCACACTTGAAATTGACGTGTGTTGCTCAGAGGGGACTCACTCAAGTTTGCACGTGCTTGTAAATACTTTATGTTTGCATATGTGCCTCCCACAAAATCTGTGCTTTTAAACATAGAAACTGATTTTTGAGCATCCATTTTCTTTCGAGCTCTTTAGCAACAGTAACTGCACTTCCAAAGTAGGAAATCCAGAGATTTTCCCCATAATCATTATGGATTATGAGGGTTAGTAGATTTGGTAGTGAAAAAAAAAAATTATTATTCATTAACTGACCCGTTTCCAAACTAAGTATGTACATTTCACTCAATTTTTTCCCTGGCTAAAAGCATATACCTGGCCTAATTCTGATTGTGAAAATCTAAACTTGAAGGGATATTATTCAAGTCAAGAGTATGATCTAGATTTTTAAGATGTCATATGTAATTCATCTGACCATTTATCTTCAAGAGACATTAAATTAATTGCATTTGCTTTAATCAGTCTTCTTCTCCTTTATGTTTGAAGAAGCCCTTGGGCAGAAATTGTGTGTCGTCAAGGCACAGAGCTAATTGCTGTCATTAATTCACCACGCAGAAAGTAAAAGCCTGGTGTCACATATAGGAAAAGGGATGTCAGTAGTGTCAGTAATAAGCATTTTAAAAAACAAACTGAAATTTGTAATAGCCATTGATTGAATAGATAGCATAAATAATGAAGAAAGAGATATTAGAAACTGGTGTTAAGGATGTCAATGAAGATAATTTTATGAATGATTCATCATCTGGGACCGAGGTTTAAATTCTCCAAACTAGAAATCTCTGAAGAAAACTCAGACATCTCACAATTTCCTTGGATTTTTTTCAGGCATGAGTGTGTCTTTTACCTCAGCATCTTCTTGCTGAAAAGTTACACCCACTTTTTGCTGACATATGTTGGTATGACAGTACGTTAGTACAAAGTTTTGCTGGTGGCTTAGTGAGGTCACTCTTGCAGTGAGCAGTCCACAGTGAAGGTCTGAAGTAGCTGCTGGTGCCAACAGCTCTGTCAGTGGGCTTTGTTTAAGCTGAGGCAGACATGAAAATGTGTGTAGACTTACTTCTGCACTGACAGCAGCATAGAGTAAAATATAGTTATTGAAATCAATATGGTTATATCAACATTTTGTCGGTGCTGCTTGTTAAAGGATTGTAAGACCTGACCTTGTCCTATTTCTGCCTGTGAATTCAATAAGAACAATGGCTGCACAAACCTAATTTACTTGTTTGCTGTATGATCTATTTATATACTGTGTATATGGCTACAATTTATTAAATACTGCAGAGGTCTCCAAGATACAGAGTTCTATGGAGAAAGGTATGATAACCTATTACAATTACTTTACGTTCCTCATCTATGTAATGTCAGCAAAGCTCACAAAAGACATGCATAAATATTTTTTTCATAGCAATGGATAGGTTGGATACAGAAATACCCCAATTATTGTGCAATCACTGTAAATTGGCTATGGCCTCTGATATGCAAACTGAGGACTATTTTGATAGATGCATTTTTTTGCTCATAGTGACAACCATTTTAATGACCTAAGATCCTAATTTGGATGCCAAATCAAGGAATTTATAGTGGTATAAACTCTGGAAGTCCTTTGCACAAAGTAGATGCCAGGTGATTAATATCTTTCTTTGTTTTAGACTCCTTGACAATAAGGAAAATTACTTACCAATCATACTCAGTTCTTCTGAAGTTATGACAGTTTACCTGAAAATGTGAGGTTTCATATACTCCTTTGGGCATAACAGTGAGTTTAAAACAATGGCAATTTGAGCCCCTCTTATTTCAGTTCTCCTGTTTTTTCCTGACTTCTAATAAGAATCCTCTTGTTTTCTCAAGGCTGCTTCCTTGCCCAAATAATACCTTAAACAACATTAATATCAGGATCTATAATTGCAGTTGTGTTTCCTTTCTGTCTTCTAAGGTAATGATCTCTTTATCTGAATTTCATCTCCCAGTAATAAACTAATGTGTATGTTGGGCTACTCTGCTTGCTTAAATGCTGAAAATTATACATCCCGGGAAATTTTAAAGAATGCAAGATTAATAAAGATGGTATTTACACTGGCAATTGTGATATAGTTTCTTTATGGGTAGATATTCTGCTATGGCTCTTTCATCCACTTATATCCAAAGCAGTATTGAACACAGAGGAATGAAATTTTGAGTGTTATGAGAAGAAATAAATATGTGGATAGTGTACGTAAGCAGTCGATATTTGCCTCTATGATCTAAATGTGAAATAAAATTGTAATTGTAAACTTATGGATAATGTTTATGCTACTATCACTGTTTTTTTTCTTTATCATGTTCTAAATTGTGTGAGGTAAATCCTCAAGAGGTTGTTTACCCTCTTCTTCTAGCACTGTTAGGGAAAATGTGTTTAAAAGTCTGGCAATCCCACAATCTTTCCCAAGCAGTTAATTTTTTTTTTAATTAGCAAATACCACAACATGTTTATAAATCATCCTTCTCTTTTCTCTCAGCCTGCTTTGACAAGTTCCTATTACTTGAGTCAGAAGAACTAATAACTGAAACACAGGTATTACTCTGGACAGGCAGTACATGATTTTTTTAATAAACATATTTAAGTTGCTTCCCCTGAAAAATATGGTAATATTCTATTATTGAATAATTAACTCCTTAAACTTGTTTCACAAGCCCACTGTGCCATTACTGTCATTTGGATGTCAAACCTTGCATTACTACCAGCCAGGAGGAATATGTTAAAGGCCTGCTTAAGACAGAGCCTTGAAAATTTGCTTTTGCATGGCAAATTTTGTTTGAGTCAGAATTAGTTTGCTGCTATCCTAAGCAGAAAATGATGAGAGATGTTTATATATAAAAATACTAATCAGAATGAGCAAAAAAGAGAAGAGAGAAGTTTAAAAAAGAATCAAGAACTGACAACTGAAATAGTTTTAACTTTGGACAATCTACATTTATTTTCTTGTATAACTAGTGCAACATGTCATTGAAATTAACTGAAATTTTTATTTTAGACTTAAATTTAACCTTTTCTCTAGTTAAGTGAGGTCAGGAGGTAAAACTGCAGCACTCCTTTGTAGGATTCAGGTTACACTATACTGTACTTATCATTAACAATTCGGTTGAAGATTCAGGATAAATGTGAGAAAAATTTTCTTACATGCCATTAGCTTTACAAAATTAAATAACAAAAAGAAATTCTGGAGAAAAAAAAAATCAAGCAGAAGTAAATGTATGTTCTGATAGATTGACAGAGAAGGTATCAAAACCACAGCATTGCTCTTTCTTAAGGCTGCCCTGGCTCCCTTCTGGGACTTTCATGTCAAAGCTAATGGAATTCTGTCCTAAGAGCCTCCTGTGCTGAGGCTCTCGGTCTCTCTCTGCTTTAGCCAGGGCCCTCACGTGCATTTGCGGAATTGGATGATGCACAAAAACAGTGAGAGAAGCCTCCAGGGAAACAGAAGGAGCAAGAGCATAGAGCTCTGTTGACATTATTTTGCTGCTTGCTTAAACACCTGGGGTTTTTATAGATATACATTTGATAGCAGATCTTGTTTAAAAAATATATATTAATATGTTATGCTTGTATTTTTCCAGGTCTGCTAAATGGCTGATACAAAATATGTGTTCATATGTGCTGTAATGATTTAAGACCTAATTATGTAGTTATCCTCCTACAATCAGAGTTCAATGAAGTCCTCAATTTCATAGCTCCTTTTTGTAAAAATGACTTGAAATGTAGAAAAATCTCATAAAATTCTTTGGCAATCACACTTGCCAGTTAAATCGATGTCAATAATGCATGGTTGGTGTAATATTTCTTGCAGCAATTAATGGAGCATACTTCTCTTACTCACTTGTGGTTAGCTTATGACCAGACTGATTTCTTTGTGGCTGTACACACCCACTCACCATGTTTTATAAAAAATTATAACAATTTCTTATACATACATATACTTATACACACACATATATATATAAATTTATTATATATATAAAATTTGGTAGTTCACCAGTGTCTAATTTCAGAGCTTTATCAAACAATGTTTTTCATTTTCCTGCACAGATTGGGAATGTGGATCCCATTAACTAGCCTTGAAACTCTTACCTTTAAATTATTTTTTAAAGTTTGGACGTTCTGTGAGAATATTACCCAAAACTTTTTTCTTAAACACACAACAAGGAAAAGTATCCTGTCATTCTGCTGACTGGCAGCTCAGAGGTTGGGATAGTTACTGGCTGTTAAAATAGATCAGAAAACATGCACTCCTGAAATACTGTAATGTAAGCTTTCTTTTTAAAAGCAGCCTGGGAACTAACCTTTGCTTGTATCCTAAAGGAATTAGGATGCTGTGCCTTCTTAATAAGTTTTTACAAAAGTTTAAGTTATTGCCTTCTTAGGGAAAACATTTTCAGTGCATCTGGAGAAAACAGATAAAGTGAGATCTGTTAGAGCAGAACACCAGTCCTGAATTTCATGTTCAGTGGATCTGACTTTTATATTTATTACTACATTTTATCCAGGAAAGCCATAATTCTTAAAACAGCAAGAAACACCATAAGAAATAGAAAAAAGAAGGAGCAAAGTGCAACTCAGCATTTTAATAAATGTTGGGGTAAACCAGATCTCACTTGCTTTTATATAATCTCAAAGTGAAATCTAATTTTAATTTAAAGATGTGTACAGTAGAAATACAAGGGTGCTGAAAAATAGACCTGTGACTACTAGTCAAGTTGAATGCAACAAAACTAGGAGAGTGTAGTGGGTCAGAGCTGGCTGGATGCCAGGCACCCACAAAAGCCCCTCTCTAATCCTCTCTGCAGCTGGACAGGGGAGAGAAAAAAGAAAAGAAGGGTAAATGGGTTGAGATAAGGACTGGAAGAAATCACCCATGAAATATCATCATGGTCAAAATGAGCTTGAATTAGAGAGATTAGTTGAATTTATTGCTAACAAAATCAGAGCAGGATAATAAGAAGCAAAATCAGACCTTAAAAACATCTTCCCCCTACCCCTCCCTCCTTCCCAGCTCTATGTTCTCCCTGCTAGCGACACAGGGAGATGGGAATGGGGGTTATGGTCAGTTCATCACCCATTGTTTCTCCTGCTGCTCTGGGAGAGGAGTCATTCCCCTGCTGCACAGTAAGGTCCTAGGGGGTTCCATGGGAAACAGTTCTCCGTGAGCTTGTCCAACATGAGTCCATCTCACAAGCAGCAATACCCCTCAAACTGCTGCAGAGTGAGTCCATCCCATGGGCAACTGCACCCCTCAAAAAGAATATAAATTCACAGAAAAAAAGAAATTGGGGTAATTTGCTTATTTTTTGTAATTTTTTTCCTAAGCCTACAGAAGGTGATAAACCATTAAGCAATGTTAGCAATGAAGCAAAATTACTAATTGATTAATGCCCTGTTAAAGTGAGAAAAATGGGTCTTTTTATATCAAAAGATGCATAGGCATATTGCAAAATGTTGATGAACTCATTAGTTTGCTTGCTTGAAAAGTGCTGTTAGTCATACCAACATGCAGTGTAATGATTCCACTGATGCATAATAGAAGAGCAAAACCTGAAAGGGAGCAAATACAGTTGCACCTGTTCAATGCCCAAGATGACCATTTAGACACTTTTGATTCTGTTAGAGCACAACCAAAAATTCCTTCAAGCATGATTAGATTTACCCTCATTTCTGCACTTTCCTGTGAAATATAAACTAGCTTTGCTTTACATGTTTTATCTGTACTTGCAGTAAGGGAGTGTCAATATAATAACGTTTTATTTAACCAGATAATATGAAGAATAAAGAAAATTAAATTAGTAGGAAACATAAAATACAATCAATCTACTGAGTCATTTGAAAGTTGCTCAGAAAAGCAAACAGGATCAATGATCAAATGATTAAAAAGGTCATATACATTACAGCCTGGGTAAGAAATTATCAAAGGAAAGCGTGCTTTGAAGAAATCTGCCTCACATATGTGTCTGGGCAGAAGAGGCATTTTGATCTATATGGCATATGATGAATTAGTTAAGGGAGCATGGACTCAATCAGCATAGGTAGGATACATCATCTCACTTAGCTATTTTTAATTGTTATATATAAACCAGAAAGAGCCAGTGTGATTCATGTTATTCTAAAATTGGTTTTAATACAAGTGGGCAAATCACCCCTCTGAAATTTCCTAAATTTTTGATAAATTGAAAGAGTCTAAATGGCTAAATTAAACTAAATGCCTGGTTTTTCTGTTAAAGTAAGGTGAAACAAAACTGGTGCCTTAAATATTTAGGATATGTAAAGTTAATTTAAAAAAAAACCTCATTAGACCTACACCATGGCTAATTTTCTGGAGGCAAAAAAAGCCCAACCTGAAAATGATAAAAATTAATCGTAATCTACTTTTGAAATAAAAAGCTAATTTGAATTATTCAAATTAATTTTCTTTTCTACAGATGAAAAAGAGATCTTCCATTCAGGAAGATAAGGTTCAAGCATACTATATTTTCTGATTTCTTTTTATAGGATTTAATTTCAAGAGGGTATTTTGAGTTAAATAAACTCCTTATCAGTTAAAGACTTTCCTTCATTATATATAGCAGTAGTTATCACGTGAAAAATTCAAGTCTTGCTAATAATTGATGGCAAATCCCAATTTCATGGTTCCTATCCATTTTTCTTTTTCAATTTAGCAGGTTCCCCCCAGATATTTACTTTGCTTCTGAAAACCAAAGCTATTTTTCAGTGTAAGAAGAGACACTTGGGGCCCACAAATATTTTTTTGTGTCAAAAGGCAAACTTTCTTAATAAAAAAGCTAATAGTAACTAAAGCCAATTGGTGCTGCAGTATACATACACATATTCTCAGTATACACTGCAAAAGCTGCACATGCTAAAAGGAGCGGGCAATCAAATTAATGTAATGCTGCATGTCCAGACTTTCTTACGTAATTTCATTTTGTACAGGAAATTTATTATCTGGGCAATGCAACCCTGCCAGCAAATCACCAGCCAGTTGTTATTGCCAAAATAATTGACAGTGGAAGTTACGTCCAACAGCAGCTGCTTCACTCAACTCTCTGTATTGGATTTGCAGGGCCAAGCTTCGGTAGTGGGGGTGTTACAGGGGTGGCTTCTGTGAGAAGCTGCCAGAAGCTTCTTTCATCATCCAGCAGAGCCAGTCCCTGGTGGCTCCAAAGACGGACGTGCTGCTGGCCAAGGCTGGGCCAGTTAGAAATGGTGGTAACACCTCTGTGGTAACATATTCAAGAGGAAGAAAAAAAATGTTATTGCACAGTTGTAATTATGGCCAGAGAAGAGGAGTGAGAACATGAGAGGAACAACTCTGCAGACACCAAGGTCAGTGGAGAAAGACGGGGAGGAGGTGCTTCAGGCACCAGAGCCAAGATTCCTCTGCCACCCATGGTGCAGACATGGAGAAGCAGCTGTGCCCCTGCAGCCCATGGAGATCTGTGGGGATGCAGAGATCATATGGAGATTGCAGCCTGTGGAGGAGGGTCATGCTGGAGCAGGTGGATGCCTGAGAGGAGGCTGTGAACCTGTGGAAGGCCCATGGAAAGAGAAGCCCATGCTGGAGCAGCCTGTCCTTGAAGGACTGCACCCCGTGGAAGAGTGACCCACACTGCAGCAGTTTGTATTCTTTATTGTCTCATGAAGAAAGAGACCCTGGTAAAGAAGAACTTAATTTTATTGCAATTTTGCAAGCATGGCAGGGTTTGAATGCTGAAGCTAGACAAGCTGAAACTGGAAACACTGTTATATTTTTAGAGTGTGAAGTTGCTTATAAGTCCCTAATGGCACCTGGGAAGCAATCAGATAAAAGCTGAAAATAGGGCACAAAAAGAAAAGAGAATTTCTCCACAATTGAAGAGTGGGGGAACTGATCTTGAGGAGACATCAGCAGAGTTTGCCAGAAACTCGTAGATGAGACATCTGGAGGCAGGATGGGTAGACTGCAAAGGAGTTGCCTGCTTGGTAGGAGAGAAGGTGCATCTTGCTCTGCTTGGTTGGACAAGGCTGGGAGAACAGCGGCATTTTCCTACTACCTGAATTCCTTAACCAGGATCAGGCTTCTGCCTAAGGAACATGCTCCAATCCATAATTATTGATTTGAGGCAGGAGTCACATGTTCAAGTATTCTGGTACTTGTCAGACAGATGTCACCATTCTTTTAGTACTTGTTACTCAGGGCCACTTTCAGAATATCTGAGTTTAATGCATTATGTTCATATACTGAGTGGGTGTTTATAGCACTTCCAGCTCTCTGTGGTGTGCATTTCTAAAGGAATTTTTGTTATAGACACTTGCAGAATGTTCCCCAGTGGCATATACTTTCAGTGGAAAGTTGCTGGAGTAGAAGACAATGATACTGCAAATTGGTATGATTTCACTGCTTTTGTTTTTATACAACATGTTTTCAGCAGGATATCTTTAGCTAAAAGAGAAGAATGCAGTGCATCCTATGACATTACATCTCAAGCTTGGTAAATCATTTCAATAGCTGTATTCCAGCTAGGAAATAGGCTTCCATTGCTATAAATTAAAAGTGAATTCATAACTAGATTAACTCAATTATGAGCAGATTAAGAATGGCTTAGCACCCATTTTTTCCATTCATCAGCAGTTGACTTAAGTCTATAGGAAGTTTGCTGTGTGTAAGATAAATACGTTACCATTTTACTCATTTATTCTTCAATTCAATTTGGTTTTTTTTTAAGGCAAACAAAGGTAAATCAAAGTTTGAGCTTGGAAGTTACTTCCACATAGTAAAAATGTGAGCCCAATGAAGTGTTTTCCTGCATCTTGATTTGAGACACCAGAATGTAAGTTAAGGGGTCTTTAGTGTTTTAAATAAATTAGGCAAACCAAATCCCCCCTTTCAGTGAGATTACGTTTTGTCACTTGAATCCTTTCTGAAAATGGTGTTTCAGACTCATTAATATTTAGCTTGAGCTGACAGGTATAACCCCTTAATGATGCCCCTTATGCCATAGGTTCTGTACCTTTGCAGAATGGCCAGAGAGATGACAGAAATGTTGGAAATTGAAGTTGCATAACTTCCTTAGGTAGAAGTCTAGGTGTGTTAAAAACATACAAGTTTTCATGGTAAAACCTGTAGGCCACCTGTTCTAATATAAGACATAAAATGAAAGCAAAGTACCTTACCATGATAGAGCTGAGATATACAGATATGTTCAGCAAGAACAAGGGAAAGTATATGCTAGTGTCTCCCCTGCTACTTTCTCTCTGCCTGTTTTATATATATGTTTCTGGTGGAAAAATATTTTCAATAATTTATTAAAGCCTCACAGTTAAGTGTCTTGTACTTCTGAAATTTTAATATTTGCCAGGTGAACAGAAAATTAAGTTAGGAGTAAGCATGAGTAAGAAAGCCCCAAAACAATGGATATTTCTTTTGGGGTATTAACAGGAGGACAGCTTAAAATAAATTTATTAGCTAATGTTTTGTATGTTAATGATTTGTCAGGTTAGTGTCTGATTTGTACTTAGAATTCTGTCAACAACAGTTTTGTACAACAGATTATACTTTATTCTAAATGTGAAATTTATATATGTCCAAGATGTTTGGCTGTGTTTAAAATATAATCATGATAAATAAAAAGAAAATTAGCTTATGTTGACTTCAAGATTATTGAAAGCCTTTAGGTTAATAAATTGATTCATATAATGAATATGAATCGTGGATACAGATGAGAAACTTGGGACATTAAAACAGTCCTTACTTTAAAATGCTGAGGTTTAGGTTTTATAAATAAAATAAAATCATGACTCTTCTTATCCTGAACTTCCTGATATGGAGCAAAAATCTTTCATGAACTGCATCTTCTATCTATTCAATATGTATGAGAAATGTTTTGATATATTAGCTAAACTTTCAACAGTTTAGGCTAATATTTCATAGAAGAGAATGTTTAAATAATGCTCCTCAATTTTCCACTTTACATTTTAACTTAGTTCTTAAAATTTCTTGTAAAAAATTATAAATTCTGCATATTTTTTGCTGTGGTGAAACAGCCACTTCCCTATTTCTGTAAAAAAAAATCAATTGAAAAGAAAATGTCATAAGTTAACTACACTGAATTTTTTCAATACTATAGGTGTGTAAACATCCAGATGTCAGGCTAAAATAAAGAGAAAATAAAATAATGAAAGACTTTAAAAGACTCTGAGAATAATTTCATTGGCAATATTCTTTCCTGCAGCTCTCTTCCCTTTCACTCAAAAACTTTTGGCTTTAGTTAGTCACATGATTTGTCATTTAGAACATACATATTTGTAAAAAGGCATTTAGGATGGAAAAAGATGTTGTATCACTCAGTCCTCATTTCTGCAACTTTCCATGTAAGAATTAAGACAATTGGTTTGTCTGGGATAAAAGTCAATGTGAATCCAAAATTACTACAAAAATGGAGATATCCAGTACAATTTGAAATATTTGTCTTTAACCTTTTTTTCCAGCAATTAATATTGCCCTAAGTGTATAGTGAAATTTTCTACCCTTCTGCTTGTCCTTCCTTTTATAGTTACTTCAAACTTTATTGTTAAACAGGGAGTGTTTCTTTACTTGTTTTTCAGTCTGTAGGAAACATTTTTTAATTTACCTTCCTCTGAAAATGTGCAAAAAATGCTCACCAAGAGTCATGGCTTTCATTTTTAAATAGCAGACTTTTGACTGTTCCTAGAAAAGAAATGCTGGTAAAAAAAGAAAGAATCATTTTGCCTAGATAAACTTCTTCTGATGACAAGTTTGATACAGAAAGCTAGATAAGAAAAAAATAGCTGTAGTTGACTTTTCTGTTTCGGTGAACTTGGCATTGTCTACAGACTGGAGTTGGTTATGAATCACGTTTAGCTAGTGTGTGATAGAGTCTGTGCTGCCAAATGAGAAACATCTCCTTATTAGAAACTGATTTATCACAAATTCCCTATTCAGACAAACTTCTGATGGAAGATAATAGCATTATCAGTTTCATTTATCCATCATAACAATTTTGGGGAAAATACAGCTATTCCAAAATCTACTCCGTATGTTGTATCACAGTACATTTTTTGATAGCTTATCTAGTCTTTGTGTTTCTGTTTACAATGCATTTGATTCAGCTATGGTCTAAAACCATCTTTCATCTGTCAAAACATGCACAGATCAATGAACAGGGGTGTTAGTCAGCATAGCACAGGCTGCACATAAATATCAGTCATTTCCATGTATGTATGGATTCCCTTTTCTCTGCACTGAACCTGAAGTGCATTCTAGTCTCACCATAAAGCTCTTTGTCTTTTAAAGCTCCAGGAAAGCATGTTTGTTCTTTTCCCTGCTATTGACATTACCAGAAAAAAAAAATCATTAGCTTATTTGGCAATCCCTGGAAAGCACAGTCTAAGGAGTGCTGCGTTGTCCCTTATTATACCCACAGATGAATTCCACAGGATGTCTTTGAAACTGTGCTCAGTAACCAAAAGGATGTCTTTGTAGCACTATGCTAGCAGTATCCTTTTGCAAAGAGGAAATACGCAGTAAATTTTAACAAACCATCATTTTGAATTTTGAAGCCTATCTGTCTAGGATATATTTCATTGGCCTTTCTAGGAGCTTTTTATGCACCTATTTCTGCAATTTAGTATTAAATATGCTGATGCTAAAAGATAATATCAGGCAAAGGCTTTTTTTATTTGTACTTGAAAAAACATACCTGGAAATGATAAAATTTTATTTATTTTTTTATTTTGATGATTATATGTTTTCTGCATTTGATAATTCATTGCATATAAACCAAACACTAAAACACCAGCAAAAGCAGACCCTTGAATTTCCCTATTAAGAATAAAATTATGAATTTATCATGGAATCATAGAATAGCCTGTGCTGGAAAGGACCTTAAAGATCATCCAGTTCCATCTCCCCTGCCACAGGCAGAGACACTGGTCACTAGAACAGGTTGCTCTGAGCCCCATCCAACCTGACCGTGAACACTTCCAAGGATGGGGCATCCACAGCTTCTCTGGACAACCTCTTTCAGTGCCTCACCAGCATCACAGGCAAGAGATTCTTTCTAATCTAAACCTATCCACTTTCAGTTTAAAGCCATTCCTCCTGTGCTGTCACTACATGCCCTTGTTAAACCTTCTCCACCTCTCTCGTAGCTTTAAATACTGGAAGGCCCTAATTAGGTCTCCCTGGAGCCTTCTTTTCTCCAGGCTGAACAACTCCCTCAGTCTGTCTTCAACAGGAGAGGTGCTCTGTTCCTCTGAACATCTTCATGGCCTGCTCTGGACTTGCTCTGCTCCAACAGGTCCCTGTCCTTATGTTTTCTTATGGTGAAAAGGGACTTGTTTGAGTAAATTCTATTACATTGCACAACACCAGGAGAGTAAAAATTCATTCATTCCCTTTTACTTTTTGCAGAATATGGTACATGTGACATTAATATGAAGTAGGTTACTGTCACAGGTCATAACAGCTTTCACAGTTCAATAATACAGTCCTTGAGTACTATTAGGAGGCCAGATAAATCGAGTTTTATGTCTCTGAACACCAATTTCTGTGTACTGATTTCTGATAAAATTTCACACAGGTTGCCTAATGATTCTAAAATTGGTAGTAAGTAAATAGCTGTAGGGTTAGATGATGTGTGGAGTTCAAGAAAGCTTCCAAAGTTTATTCTGCATACTCCAAGATTAGCTCAACCTTTTACACTTTGGTTGGTCTAGAAATCTCAAGCATGTATAGATGAGGTTTGTTTGCTTGTTTTCTGAGGTGCATCCAGCCTTAACTCAAATAGATTTCTTGTTCTTTAAATATATACAGATTTATATGAATTGATGATATCATAATAAAACACTTTTTTAAAAAATTCATAAGACTTTTAGATTTTAACTGAAAAAAAATTTGAAAATTTACAGTGAAAAACCACAAAAATATTTTCATTGAAAAAATTTTTGTTTGATAGCTTTCTTAATAAAAATACTTTTGTTTAAATCTATTTTTAAGTTCTGGTATGAAGATTAATTTGATGGGTATTCCTTATCTTTAAAAATATTTACTATGAGATTTAAAAAAAATACAAGAAATATTAAGAAATATAAATTGAGCAATAATATCTTGTTCAAATCTGGTTATTATTTAAATTGTGCTATTAGAGAGCTTTAGACTTCAAATATATTGCTAAAGGGTATTTTTTTCTCACCATGATATAAAGCAATTCTGAAGAAGAGGATTTCATTTTGTACCTTAACATGTACATTATATGACAATTCACAGACAAAACTGAAATTTGTTCAGCAGAAGTAAATAGCAAAAATTCCATAATTGCCAGTAAAATTTTTGACATGGAGGAAATAAACAGTTTATATGAACATGGGAGTAATATTTAGATAAGCAGAATGTGATTAATTAAATAGTCCTTCAATACCTGTAGCATATCACAGGCGAGATGTATTGCTGCAGGTGTTAAAGACTGTGTTGTCATATATTACCAAGCATCACTGATTAGATTTAGGTCACTGTATTAGGAAATGATCATTATAGACTTAGATGGATACTGTGATTCTCTCTTCATGGTGTTTTGAATCATTATCATGCTCTTCTAAATGTTCTTCATTACTTCACATTCTCAATCCTGGAACAGATGGTGTACAGGTGGATTTTAGCTCCCATGCATAGCTTGACTGGAGCAAATTAGGATCTTCCTTTATAGAGCTTACAGTAACTGTAGGGAGTCTGTATAAAAAAGTTTGAAGCCTTTAAAATATGTTGGATTATATCTGTAAAGAAAATCTTCTCAATGACCAGACTTTTGTAAGTGCCTTTCTGCAAAACAGATTTGGGTTTTGTTTGTTTTGGTTTTGGTTTTTGTTTGTTTTTGTCACTGTTTTGGTTTAGTTTTCTGGGTTTTTTTAATTTTTATTTTTAACTTTATTTTAATAGTTTAACCTCTGGAAACAATTTATAAATATGATACTGTGAATAAATTGTTTTCTGGACAGACTTTCTAAAGGGTTATGAGTGATCTATCAGAAATTAATGTCTGCTTTTCTCAATAAAACACCATTCTTTTCATTCAAATGAGTCTGTCAGATTATCAGGTAGTGGAAATCAGTGTAGATGGATGGATTTCAAGAGAATATTTCTCATGAAACCAGCTTATGATTTTGGTGATTACCTGTATTTATACTTGTATTTATTCAAAAACTCTTTATGAAGCTGAGCTCTACCCCGTGATGTGGTTTTGTTCATCCTAAAGAAACAAGCAACAACTTAATTTCTTTAAAGCAGAGCAAGAGAGGAGTGCAATGACCAGAACAAGACTTTATAATATTAAAACAAAAAATGTCGTAGTGAGAAAGAGAGTGGAAAAAGAGCGATAGAAGGCAAAATATGAAATATCATCGGATAGGTATGAGGTATGATCTTGCATAAACATCAGGTGAGACCACTTCATCTGAAGCTTGGCATGTGAATGCATATACTCTGACTGCGAGAAGAAAGGTGAAGAAAGGTGAAAATTCTCAGTCTGGCACCTGTACACCTGGAGGATTCACACTGGTTGCGAAAAAATAAACATGTAAACTCTGCAGAGCTGCACATAATGCTTTCAGAGATCAGAGGCCGGGTGAGAATGCAGCGCTGCGACACGCGCGTGCCTCACCCTGACCCCGCACGGTGCTGAGAAAGCTGTGCTGGTTGCGGAGGTTGTGCTGCCAAGGCACAATGCACTATACTGAGTGGGTGTGTTGGCACCTCCGAAGAAGCTCAGGGATAACTTCCTGCAGTCTTTCCTGCCCAGATGAGTTGGGACAATCAGCTACAAAATGACCTAATACTTCCTTGGACTGTAGAAATAGCAAAAATGTCAGATGAGTTTCAAGAAAACTCATGTTTTGTTTGCGGTTTTTTTTTTTGGTGCATTACTTTTTTTATTTTACTAACTTAAGCTTGCAACTACATGTTTCATATGTCAACTTATCCTTAAAAGAAACAAATCTGAAAGGGCTCCAGATAACTGCAGAGACAGAGTTAAGAATCTGAAAAGGGTTTGCAATATTTTCCTAAATAAAAAGTCACACTTTTTTTTTTCTAATTTTATTGGAATTTTGATGGGTGATAAAGCCATTGTTCCAATGGAGGTAGGATTTGGGCATAGAAAGCAGCAATATTTGAGTGCACGGAAGTGTTGGAGTTTTTACTTTAAGAGAAAGCAGCAGAAATCTGACAGGCTGTGGTAATGGCAAAGTATTCTTTCTCTCGGGTAGGATCTTTCCTTGAAGCAATTTTTGTAACTCTTTGGCAGTTTCTGTAAGATCAGCATCTAGAGCCTTGTCTTTGTAAGTATTTGGGAGGGAATTAGTCTGTAAATCATCTTTTTATGAAATCATTCAATGGGATTAAAAACCTCAAATACTGCTTATGTACAGTGTTAGCTCTGGTTTACACAATGGGATCATCAAATCCTAAATCTTCTTCTCTTAGGACTTAACACTACCTTATAAATATCCAGATTTGGATGTGTATTTATACATGTATACTGTGATTGAAGCTTATTCAGGCTGTAGTAATTAACACAGGTTGTGTCTCATTACAGTTGCTCAGGCTATAGTAAGTAGAGATGCCCATTATCACACCTTGTACTCTGCTTTTAATCACACCAAAATCTGACCAATATTTTTTTGTAAGGGGATTTGCTCTGCTCAGAAGGCTGCAGAGGCAATGTTGATTTTTACTCTTAAGGAAGAAAGACTTCTTCTACAGAAGTCCAACTTTCTTACAGGGAAATAGCAAAAGGAAATGAGAATCTACACAAGGCCCTTTCCAGTTTATGTCTACCAGGTACCTAGTGCAATAACAAATTAGTACAGCATTTCCTCTAACCACCTGCAAGAATGATTAAATTATTTTAAGTGGCTAGAGCTACAATTGGCAAATTAGGGGATTTATGTGGTCTTTGAAATAATGGTAGCAGTTAGATCTTCATATTGCATCATAGTTATCAGTGCAAACACTAGATTTACTGACATTTAAAAAATCTGACTTTTGCATGATGATAAGTACAGCAAGGTAAGAACAGCACACAATGCTGTTTTCTGTGGCTATTATTAGAGGCTTCACAAGGCTTCAAACAGCTGGCAAGACTCTGCTTATATTAAATACCTGAGAAACTATGGCTACATGAGTTCCAATAACAGCATTGAATCTATCATTGAATCTAGGTACTAAATTTTAAATTGTGAATTATTTTTAAATGCCATGATGTTAGAGTTTGGACACCTGGGCATAATCAAATAAATTTGACAACCCAATTAACACTAACTTCAACTCAGTCTTAGAAGCTGATTTTTTGATATTCTGAATAGCACCAGAAGCAAGATGCTCTTTTTCTTTTCTTCATTTTTAACTTCTGTTCATGTGTGAGTCTCTTTCTCAATCTAGTACTGCTGGGTTCAGCCTGCTTGCCAGGCATGTCTTTTGCCAGCTCAAGGTGTGTGATTTCATCACTTGGCAATTCAACAGGTCTCTGCACTCCATGAGCTTCCGATAGGCTGACATTTAAATCAGATGAAAATAACCCCTTTGTGGCAAGCAGGTAATCAGGACAGTGTCATTACTATGCTTGAGTACGAGTTCAAAGAAGAATGATGTCTGTTTTGTTTGCCCAACTGTGAAAATAGTATCTTTTTAAGGACGTCAAACCAAACCTGCATATTAAATATTAAAAACCTTGATAACTGTTGCAAAAGAAAAAAAAAAGTGGATGTATGTTGTTATGTTACTCTCATTTACAGTGATAAACTAGAAAGATTTATTTTGGAAATTTTGAGCCAAACAACATATCTGTAAAATAAATCTCTTGGGTTTCAGATATTTTTAAACTTTTGTGGTTTTTTCCACAATGCAAATCAGTTGCAAACCTAATTTAATTAGCTAGTTAAACAGAATTTAACTGTCTTCCTTATGATACTGAAGGAAGAAATCAGTATTGTTTGATGTATATGCCTTTTAGTCATTACATATTTAAGTTATATAGGGAAAATAATGACAAGATTTGACGGATGTCTAATGTTATCATTTTTCATCATATTGCTTTCTATAACTAAGTGTTCCAATACCATGAGCTCAGATGTCTTGAGCAAGGCCCCCAAAGAAGCCTTTAAAATTTAAGATTAAAATACTTTTGGAGAACTTCTTTTGCACCATCTGGGTTTTTTTTGACTAGAAGTTTGGCTGCATATGAAAGCTTTTCTCCACGGTCCTGAGGATTCAGAATTTTTTAAAACAAGCTAAAAAGATTCCCTCACATTACATGAATTTAGTATCTGGGATCCAAAATGAAGTTTTTTGGGATTAGCCATAAAATTTCAGTAATACTAAAAATGTTAGTAGTTATTATTTCTAGTGACAGTTTTTGGAATGTGAATTTCTCATACCAGTAGAAGAGATTGAGATATACAGCCTCAAGCCTCACTGCATTAGCAATATGGCCTGTGTTCACTAATATTAATACAGAACAGTACCTGTAAAACTATGTTACTGAAGAACACTCATCACCAGTCTCCTTGAATGGAGAGTTCAGCTGTTCAGAGAATGTACTGTTCTTCTAATATAGCCTTGTTTTCCTGTTAAAAAATTGTTCTCATTTGTCTTCAGTAAAAGGAAATTACTGCCCCAGATATCAACAGCTTCTAATACGATCCATTTAAACACGTGAATAACCTTGTATCCTAGGCAAGAGACAGTGAAAAAATTCCAGTTATACTCCTTCACAACAACTATAAAGGTATAAAATTACAGTTTCTGAAAATTTAATACTAAAAGGTTCCATGAATTGACCTCGCAGATAGTCAGTATGATCTCTAAAGTAGGGTCTTTAAAAAGTGGGAAGCATGGGAGTGAGTATATAGGTTATAGGTGTTTTAAATTACTTCCAAATTTAAGTCAGTTGTTCAGTAAGACTGTGACCCATAAACTGCTTTTAAAACATTGTAAACTAAAATTACTTCTTAAATTCTTTATAGCATTAATATAGTTTTATGTCTTTGGAGATTAGTAGCTTTACAAATGCCTTAAAATAACCATGGCAACAGAGTAAATTTTCAGTGGACATCAGTTGCTCGCTAATGGTTGTTGTAATTACAAAGAAACAAGATAGTAAAAACCTATAAACTACTTATCCTTTGACTTCAGTATATTAATTATTGCTGTGCAGACTTGAAGGACTCAGGCATTTCAAGCATTTTTTCCTTGCACATCAGGCTTCTCAGTAACTGCTTTGTAGTCTTTCCCTCTTCCTGGCACAACATAATACTTTAATGAATAATGTAGCATTTTTTGTGAATTGTGTTAGATGGTTTTGCATTCTAGAAACATCAGAGAACAAGACATGACAAGGTCATAAGGCTGAAATAACATTACCTTGGATACTTTGGAAAATCTAAAACTGTGATTCAGACAGTGATGTTTCTGCTTGATACCTCTCTCCAAATTTTTTGTGGTGATTGAAGTGTGGCCTGCACACATCATCTGTGTGTGCATATGTGTGCATAGTTGTGTGACTTAGTTCATTTTTGATGTAGACCACACAAAAGAAATCGAGCTACAAAATGGGTTATGGATATTTAACAGTTCCTCTTTGGAGCTTTGTCCTCTTTAAATGTCAGAGTTTAAGCCACAGCTGAAGCACTGGAAGGAAGGTTGGTTTTCACCCCTGACGACTGATAGAAATCAATATTAGGAAATGCTCTGATATACTTTTAACCTGTTTAATTATTTTAATTAACACACAGCAGATTGCACTCCAGGAAAAACAGGAAATAGCTCAATGTCAAATAGGATCTTGTTCAGCAAGATGAATTATCCTCATGGGTGACTGAGAGTACATCGGTCATAATAAGCTGCATGTGAAGCTTGGTTAGACAGAGAAGAAAATGGCATTTATGTTTCAGGTGTCTGTTAACTAAATGTTAATGGACTAATGTGTGTTACATAATGACAATCCCAATGAGACAGTGTTAAGGACGCAGATGTGTCTTGTTTGAGAAATCTTAAATTATTTATGTGCTTTCAGAACATTCTTATAGCTAATTGCTTTTGGCTGTGGGTTTGTATGTTGGGTGTTGGATTTTCTTGGTAAATGAATTACATTTTATATAAGTCTTAAATAAGAAATTTTTTCGTTCCTTCATTCTCTCTGCAATCCATTATTTCAACTATGATTATGTGACACTAGTTTTGTTTGCCTGTTTTCCGTTCATTTTTATTCTAGCAGTATCTCATATCTGGAAAAATAACAAAGGCTTAGAAAAGAAATACCAGAATCCTAAGATGTCAGTAATGATATTTGAGAACCATGGCCATGGTCTAGGACTTCCAAGAGCCTGGAGATGGAGGAGCAAAATCACAAATAAAAGGTCTCTTGGAGTTGGTAGAGCGATCCTTGTATTGGAGATGAAGCCTGTTAGCTAGACCATTTACTGCCTTTCCCATTCTCCTGACATTTTAACAATTACTCTAAGGATGGTTATTATCTTTACTCACCAGGATGCTGCCTCACTCCCCAGGCAGCTATTACCTGAGTCAAAGAACGTTTATTTGCCTTTCATTGGCCTCAGGAATCTATTAATGCAGAGGAGTTGCTTGAGGGACTGGACAAACTCTAAAAACATTTGTCCAAAAGCGCCTAGAAATATAGATGGCTCTTCAGATGCTCACTTTTTCTGCAGACATCTCTTGCAGCTTAACTAGTTCCTGCACGTTGCATTCTGTATTGATTCCTATAGTAGTGTGTGGCTTTCTTTGATTATCTTCTTTGTATGAGCCCCACTAACTTTTGGGCATGGTTTTCACTGAGCTCCACATCTCCTTTCTCTCATGTGGTTCAGTAGCAGGAATATTCTTCTGTTGTGGAAAGGGAAGAAATCTCTCTTTCTGAGACTGTACAGTCACTTGTGAGTTACTAATGTTGACTAAAGTTGTTTCCTTATCTGAAACACTTTATCTTAGTGTCTTTTGACTTCTGAAGTTCACAGAGGTGTGCATGCATCTGCTTGGCATGTTTTCATCCTGGCATGAAGTAAATGCTCAGACTGGAGTCTGAAGTGGGACAGCTGTAACTCCTCTCTGCCTTCTCATATTCAGTACATGCAAGCTGATGAGAAAAGTCTGGTATCATCTGAAAGACACTCTGTCAATTGTCAGCTTGATAGGCTCTTACCCGAAATGTGACAAAAAAGCATGACTGAGGTCAGCAGTGCTGAAATAAGTACATCTTTCTGGGACTAGTAAAACAAAACCAACAAAAACCCAAACCAAAAAACCAAAAACAAAACAACAACCTCCCCTGCCCCCAAAAAAATAAAAGGAAGAGGGGGGCTGAAGCACAACAACCCCTACCAAATAGTGCCACGCAGCAGGAAAAACGGAACAATTAGGATGAGGGGGATCCTCAGTATCTCATGATATTAATGGTGAGGTTAATGGTGAGGACAGATACAGGCAGGATGCACCCAAGCTCCTCATGCCATGTAGTTCTCAAATATGTCTTGGTGTGTCCTTGTGTATACTGAGATAAACTGATGATTTATGGTGAAGATTATTCTTTAAGAAGATAATAATTCTGTGCTTCCTAGGAACATACTAATTAGAGTTTTAGGTAACAAAGTTGCAGAAGTTCTTGGACACTCCTGGATGTCCTCAGTCTGTTCTGATCTCTTCAAATGGCTTTATATAGCTACAGCTTCCTGAAAGAAGTTTTTTGCCAGAAGAATCACGACAACATAAATAAATGGTATAAAAACTCTTTTAATCTGGGCATATATTATGCCCATAACATGGTTGTGTTGCTGGGGTCTGATCCTGATTTAATAGAGAAATTCATGTCTACTTAAAGTGTATTCATTTTGGTAATACTAAAACAAATTACTTGTGGTTGTATTTGTGGAAAAGATTCCTCACACTTTCACTCCCACTTACGTCCCAGCATATGTGTAAGCTACTTCTTTTTTTTTTGTGGGAAATCATAACCGTGAACTCTTCTCAGAAGGACTACAAGAAACGTGCTTGCAAAATATATTTAAAAAGAAAGAATGCCCAACCACAACATTTAAAAAAAAATATGCACGTGTACTTTATAACATTAAAATGACCATTTTCCACCGAAGAGCATTTGATACAACCCAGTCTATAATACTGTGCAAACAAAACTTTATGCATCTATTCTCACATTTTTATGTGAGAAATCTAACCACCCTCTTATATCTTCCTCTTTCAGTACAAGCTGTTAGCTTGTACTAGATAATGTCATATCACCCTGCTACTATTTTAGTATGTTACTAGAGTAGTATTTATCTTTCAGTTGAATTTTATACCATGTGTTGATCTTTAGGGGATTGAGTGATCTGTTCCCATTGCATACAATATCCCTTCCCTGAGCTTGTTGGCTTTTCTGACTTGCTGGATTCTTCAGCTGTAGAACTGAATCAATCTTCTCTGGTACACAATGTATGCTGTAGATTTTAAGATGAAACCTGTCTCTATGGATTTTTTGAGTACAGAATAAAAAGAGGCTGGATTCTTTCAAATACGCTGGTAGCACTGAGCTTTATGGCTGCATGTAGGGAACAGCAACCCTTTTGTCTCACTCTCTGCCTCCTCTCTTCTCCTCAAAACCCCCTCCCATGTGTGGACAGAGCTGTCTCTTTTCCAGAGGTGAAAGGAACAAAGCTAAGGTGGCAGGGGAGGTTCAAAGGGGCTCATTTTCTGTTCCACAGTAGCTCCTTCCCCATCAGAACTTCCTTCATCACATTTTCCTAGGACTGATGGATGTTTCTGACAAGGCCACAGTGATAATTCTTGCCTTGCTGTAGCACCTACCTGTGAAGTAGCTCATCTACATCTCCTACCCCTCCGTGTTAGCAGTGGAGTAGAGAAACTCATTCACATAGAATTGCCCCACCACTGGGAGGAGAGGTCAAGGCATAGCCTTGTTGAGCAAAGAACAGGCTGAGTCCAGATGGGGAGATGTAAAACTGTCTTCCCAATTCTATGTCACCATAGCAGGGGACAGACTGGTGTCTACCTATTTTAATTGTTTATCTGGCAAAATTCAAAGTTTAATCTCTGATACAGTTGTATTACAACTATATGTATTACAGGTATACATATTTTCTGATAGTAGACTCAAGGTGCTGTAAGGAGAGGAGCTAGAGTTCTGTGTTTTTATATTCTGGGTTGAGTTGTTTGTTAGAGGATAAGAACAAAAATTTCACCACTGTAGTACATTTGCTGAGAGTGGCCAACAGCAGATGCTGGGAGAGAGCATGTAGGGAACAGGGAAAATGTGGATGAATTTGTCTCCTGTATAGTCTTCTTGAAGTTGTAGCTGAAAGACTGCATGAACCAGAATTTGCATTTAGATTGCTGCTTTTAATAACCACTGTTACACCAACTAATTAATGATGGGGCAAATTGCTTTTTACTACTCCTATACTGTTGACAGCTACAGTTCAGTCTCATGTCTGAATTTTACTCATTTCAGGGCAAGTTTTATGAGACATGTCTCTGTGCTTGATGTGGAAAGAAGCTCTAATACATTCTGTAAGGAGAAAAGCTCTACTTTTTATTTGTTATTTTAAATACCATGTGGTTATGGTACCTGCTCTGGCTGATGTTCTTGTACAAGAGTGGAATGAACCATTCCTCTCACAGAAATACACAATTTTAATTTTTCACTGTGCTGAGGACCAAGACATCAAATAAATTATACCATTCTGTGCAAAGTCACAGCTTAAGTTCTTGTCCATCAGCTTCAAAAATGTAAAGTTGTACTGCCTGACCTAGAATTGATTTATATCCATTTATTTCAATACCAAATTTTTTACTTTCTCTATAAGCCTTGTAAAGTGTACCACCATAATTTGTATTACATATGCCCCAAATCTGTATATAATTAATTTCTTGTAGCACTCCTAGTTTCTCTTTCATTCTGTTTTATGCATTCATACATGAACAGCCAGAATTTGCCCTGTGGTAAGTAAGATAAATTGCCTAAACATGGGCATCAAATGCCATTTCAGATACCCCAGGGTATCCATCTGGCTTCCAGCTGCTGCCTCAGAAAGGCACAGATTCTCTGTCATATGCATGTTCTGCATCCCTGCATGGATGTATCCAATATCTTAGGATATTTAAAATGTCAGTAAAGGTCTGTGTTTACTGCAACTGGATGAAATCCTGTTTTATTGTCCTAATCTGGAACTGAGACATGTAGGGTAAGCATGAAAATAAGACTTTTCAGATTTTGAATAGGTGTAAGAAAATAATCGTTTTTTATTTTAGTAACCATATTGCTCATTTTTCGAAAATGTCTGCTGTGTGGAGATTGAGCAGATAACAGCTTCATTTATCACAAACCTTACATAGCTTGGTACAGTGTGTATTCTTTCTCTGACGGCCTGACATTCACAAATTAACTTTTGCTAGTTTTGATTAGGTGTTTATAATTTTCTATGATTTTTTTTCAACTATTTTTTTTAAGATTGTCACATAAGAAGAATCCAAGTGTGTTGATTTAATTCAAAAGAATTATTTTTTTTTTTAAATAATGCTCAGCACTGTTCTTAATTTAAGAACTTTTATGTATCAACCACTTTTATATGCACTTGGCCAGTATTATACATGAACTTGCAGTTCACAAGTCAATCCACTTCTTTTCCACTTCCTGAAATGTAAAGAGAATTTCACTGGAAGGCATTGGCCAAGTACATGCTGTAACCTCACAGGGATCTAATATTACAGTCTGCAGTACGAGCAGGGATGTTTTAGAATCTTGTGAAATGTAACTTGACAAAGTAGGGACTTGAAGGATTACGTAGTTGCTGATGAGCGTCTCAAGAATATCAAGGTACATGTTTAAAGATTTCTTCAGAAGAATGTGAATTTTCAAGTCCAGTGCACAAAGGACCTGTACTACAACGGTTGCTTATCAGAAAGGCTCCTCCTTGATATCTGTGTAAGGCATTGAAAATTCAGAAGGATCCATTACATCCTTGAATCCAATTTTAAAACCTCATACATTTTAGCTTTTTTTTTTCTCTAAATAACTTTTCTGGCTAGTTTAACCTGCATTTTGAAAGGCTCATAAACAGCTGAGGTCACAGACACATTCTGAAATGTCTAGCTGAGGTGCTAGTTTAACACCCAGAGTTGTTTAATGCTGATTGCTTCAAAGTGGGAAGGAGAAGGGAGAATTTCTTTCAGTACCAGAGTATTACTTTGTACCTAAAAAATGTAAATATGTCCTTTGCTCAGCAAAGACACTTCAGAAACAGATCTCAAAATAAGTTAGGAAATATGTCTTTATATTAAAAAACCCCAACCCAAGCCAAACCAAACTGAAAAAGATTGTCACGAAGGAGAGATGAAGAAGGTGAAAGCTCACACATGATTTTCCATAGTTAACCAAGCTTTTTATGTAGTCTGGAAATTCTACCAGGTACTTCTGTTTTAGACATCCAGAATAAATTAAAAATTTAGTTAAAATGGTGACAGATTGAATATAATTACCTGAGCCATTCATGAGTTAAAATTACACATGGCAACATAACCACATACAGAATAAAATATGAAGAGGCTCAAAGACATAGTTTCCTCACTTCTCTTTAGCAATTTTATTAAATGATTGCTTTAAAAATATTTTTAAAATTTAAAACAGTGAAATTTGTTTTAAAGAAAGTAGCCTGCTTTCTATTCTCTATGGTGGTCTACACTAGCATTATAGGAATATTTATCCTAAGCAAAAATAACATTTTTCCTATGATGGTTTCCAACGAATGTTGTTCCCAAATGGAGCTAGCCAAGTTCATTCTCTAATATAAATACTCCATCCAATTTGTTGTGGTTTTCCAAAGTATTTTTAATCTAAGCTGGACTTTATGTAGTCCTGGCTGACTACCTCAGGTCATCGTTGTATTCTGTGTTACTTTCTCTCCACAGTGTGTTAAATTTAAGTTTAGCAGGCAGATCTCAATGATCAGTAAGAGGAGCATTTAAACGCTCTCTATCTTAAACATGAACTATGATGCAGTTCCCTACTGCATTCCCAGCTGGTAATGATACAGTATATGTGGCAGTACCAGGTATCAAGAGTGCTCAGTTCTGCATATCTGGTTGTCAGAAAAAGAGGCACTTGTATACCTCCATGGCATTTGTTAGAGTGCTGTGTACTGAATCCAGGTTTGCCTCCACACATGTGATTAGTTGTTATGGTCAGCTACAGTGCTTCTCCACATGGTTTAATTATCTGATCTGTACACAGTGTTAATCAGTTTTTCCACAGAAGTATGCACTTTAATTTGATGGACTATCCAACAAAGCACGATTTTTCTTAGAAAACCTTTTCAATTTGAGGACTACCTATTCTCAGATGAACTGTTCATCCAGACCATTCATTTTCCTCAGATGAGATTAACATTTTTTAAGAATACTAATTAACCCTTGGTTGTTTGTTTATAGCCTTGAGGCATCTAGTTTGTCCTACATTTTTATTCTGTCCTTACACTCTCAAGGCTCCTGCTACCATCTTGCATTCATTATTTGGGGAACCATTGATAAAATCCACAGGTTTTCTTCAAATGCCTTTAACCTTGCTTTCCTGGTTATACAGCTAATGGTTTATTAGCACAATCCAGTCATGCATACATCCTAGTTATAGTTCATTAAATGTTTCATTCCACAATGGAATATGTGGAACATGTGTATATATATATATATATATATATATATATATACATGTCTTAAGATATAAGACATGGATTAAAATAATGGTCTCCTTGTTAACAGAATATACGAGTTATGGCAGCATTGCTAAAACACAATCAAATATGCTTTACAGTAGGCACCATTTCTAAAATCTACTGTTTAACACAGGGATAGTGTTTTTTTCCCAGTAATAGGGAGCGTAAATCTTCTGTGACTTATTCCAGCTTTTAGCAAGCTCGATTTTATTAACTTGACAAAGGTTGTTTGACTTTTGCCGTATGAGAAAGATCTTGTTGGACTCAGTTGGAGAGGCTGCTGAATTTAGCAAGTTGCTATGTCCCTGTTGACTGTGGTGCACAGCATGAGATGCTGTTGAACTCTAGCTGCGAACACCACTACACCAAAAAAGAAAGATGGTTCTGGTCTGGATTAGTCAGTCTCTTTGTATGTGTGTTGTGGTTTAACCCCATGTGCAGCTGAGCCTCACACAGACTCACTCCCTCCCCCACCAGCTGGACTGGGGAGAGAACTGGAAGGGTAAAAGTGAGAAAACAGATGGGTTGAGATAAAGACAGTTTAATAGGTGAAGCAAAAGCTGCACACACAAGCAAAGCAAAAGAAAGGCTTCATTCACCACATCCTATGGCCAGGCAGGTGTTCAGTCACCCCCAGGAAAGCAGGGCTCCATCACACATATGAGTGACTTAATACCATCTCCCCAAATGTTTCTTCTTCCTTCTTCTTCCCCAGCTTTATATTCTGAACATGATGTTAAAAGGTAGAGAATATCCCTTGGGTCTGCTGGGGTCAGTTGTCTAGGTTGTGTCCCTGCCTCCATCTCCTTGTGCACCCCCAGCCTCCCCAATGGTGGAGTGGGATGAAAAGCTGAAAACAGCTTGACCCTGTGTAATTGCTGCTCAGCAATAACTAAAACATCCCTGTGTTATCAATAGGTTTCAGCACAAATCCAAATCAGAGCACCATACAACCTACTATGAAGACAATTAACTTTATCCCAACCAAAACCAGTACAAGATGATATTTCTAAAGCCAGCCATATATTATAAGCTCACACTCATATTGCTGAGCATAATAATGTTTTAAGTTCCTACTGGTCTTAATGGATACAAAGGACATTTCCTATCCGTTCATAAAATTGACAGTTTTTCCATGAGATCTTCAAATGCTGCTGAGTGGAAACATGAGTTCTATTGTTACTCTAGAGTAATATTTTGAAGGTTACCTCCATAACTATATACCAAGAACAGCTGAGTATGTGTTTATTGGGTGGAAGAAATTTATTGCATCAACCTGCTATGTGAACAGTGAAGAATAATTTCATTGCTTGAAAGACTGTAGACTGGGATTTTTCTTGCCCTTCATTCTGTCAAAAGAATTGGGAGCAAAGCATGAAGAGCTTTCAAAAATTTTCTGTTGCGTCTCTTCTGTCTTCATGGGGTCTTAAGTCTTTACCACACATAATTTTTGCTACTCTTCTTCCATGGTTGCTCACATCCAATTTTTGCAGCCAGAATTTTTCTGGCAGAACTGTGAAATTGGCACAGTATTTAATGTGCCACTTGTCACTCTCAAAACACTTTATTTCACTGGATATCAGTTTTATATGAAAGCTGTTATACAAAACAAGAGAACAAAATACTTTATTGGAGAGAGACAAACAGACATACAAGAAGAATTTATGCTGAAATCCTGGAGTGTGTAGACTGTTCCCACTTCTACTAGCTTACTTCTGCTTGATATGTATCCAGAATTTCAAGCTTTTTTTTTTCATTCTCTGGAAACCACTCACAGTGGACTTGGTGCCTCTAGGTGATACATTAATGTGTTATAATGTAGGAATTTTCTGTGAACTGGATGTTATTTTCTTGGATGTTCACATGGAGAAATACGAAAACATTGTGGGGGTCTTTTGTGGTGGTTTAGGTTTTTCCCCCAGTAAAGATAAATTTCATCTCCAGTGACTGAAATAGAACATTAGCATACTTGCATTTTTCTTCAATGGACCTCAACTATAAATATGATTCACCTATATATAAAAAGTTGGAGAAGGGGTGTAGTTTTTGAAAAGTCTCTGCAGGAGTGCAGGTCCTTGATGTCACCTTGAGGGAATTCATAAAAATGTGTTCTAATTTGGCTGGTCTGGTTTGCCAAGGTAGATGTGTAGTTTTCAATCTTTGAACATTTTGTTGATCGAAGTAAGAACAGAGTGTCGATTTATAACTTTTGACAGCTTCAGCAATGGCTTTTTCTGTCAGGCAGTGTCATGTATAGAGGAGAGAGCAACAAGCACAGCTGATGCCCTTAATTTGTTTTGATAAAATACTTTTGCGTAGGTGGTCAGTGGTAGAAACTTAGCATATTAACTGTGACACAGTTTAAACATTTGCATCTCAAGGTCTTTTATGAGTTTTGGCTCCTAAGTTGATAATATTAATAATATTTTTGTACTTAACAGGGAAATTTTTATTCTAGTTCATTACAAGATTGCTATTTTTTGCCTACTACCAATTATACACATCCTAAAGTGGAATTATATCTTTCTTCATGTCAAAAGGAATTTCTTCACTTCTGTTTTATCCTAGAATTTCTTAATGTTCTATAATACACTCACAAAACACTCCCAACCAAACAACCAAACGATCAGAGAAAAAAACTGTGAAGGACTATATTTTAAAATTATTTTCATAGAATCATAGATAGGGTAGATTTTGTCATGATGATAATAACATGCATTTTGTCTTTGGGAGGTTTTTGAATTTATTATCATACTAGACTTGCATTGTGAAGAACCTGTTCAATCTCTAATTAGTATTTTTTTCTTTTATATACATACATATATATATTTAATTGCTTTAATATTTTTTTCAGGGAGTGCTGGAACACCTGTTGTCTTCAATGAAAATGGAGATGCTCCTGGACGCTATGATATTTTTCAGTATCAAATCACCAACAAGAGTACAGAATACAAAGTAATTGGTCAGTGGAGTAATCAACTTCATCTAAATGTAAGTACGCTGTTTCCCTTAGCATTGTCCTGCTGAAAATGTCTGCTCATTGCTTGGATGGGCACACTGTTCACCAGGTAAAAAACTGGCTGGATGGCCAAGCCATCCAGAGATGACAATGAATGGAGTTACATCCAGTTGGCAGCTGGTGACAAGTGGTGTTCCCCGGGTGTCAGTACTGGGGCCAGTCCTGTTTAATATCCTTATCAATGATCTGGACAAGGTGATCAAGTGCACCCTCAGTCAATTTGCAGATGAGACCCAAGCTGAGCAGCAGTGTTGATCTGCTGGAGAGTAGGAAAGCTCTGCAGAGGGCTTTGGACAGGCTGGATCGATTGCCAAGGTCAATTGCATGAGGTTCAACAAGCTGAAGTGATGAGTCCTGCACCTGGGTAACAACAACCCCAGGCAGAGCTACAGGCTGGGGGAAAAGTGGCTGGAAAACTGCCCAGTGGAAAAGGTCTTGGGAGTTTTGGTTGACACTCAGATGATTAGGAGCCAGTGTGTACCCAGGTGGCCAAGAAGGCCAATGGCATCTTGTCTGTATCAGCAGAAGTGAGGCCAGCAGGACCAGGGCAGTGACTGTCCCTCTGTACTTGGCACTGGAGTGGCTGCAGCTGATAGAATCATAGAATCATTAAGGTTGACATAAACCCCTAAGGTCAGTGAGTCCAACCATTAATCTAACGCTGCCAGGACCACCATGTCCCTAAGGCCACGTCTACAAGTCTTTCAAATACATTCAGGGGTGGTGATTCCATCACTTCCCTGGGCAGCCTATTCCATTGCTTGACCATCCTTTCAGTGGAAGAATTTTTTCCTGTTAGACAATCTAAACCTGCCCTGGCACAACTTGAGACCATTTCCTCCTGTTCTATCACTTGTTACCTGTGAGAAAAGACTGACCTCCACCTGTCTACAAACTTCTTTCAGGTGGTTGTAGAGAGCGATAAGGTTCCCCTTGAATACTACAAGATATTGAGGTGCTGGGGCATGTCCAGAAAATGGCAACGAAGCTGGTGAAGGGTCTGGAGTACAGGTCTGGTGAGGAGTGGCTAAAGGAGATGGGGTTGGTTATTCTGTTAGGTAGAAAAGGAGCCTCAGGGGAGAATTTATTGCTCTCTACAGTTACCTGAAAGAAAGAAGTGATGGGACAGGGGAAATTACCTGAACTTGCACCAGGGGAGGTTTAGATCAGACAATAGAAAAAATTTCTTCACTAAAAGGGTGAACAAGCATTGGAACAGGTTGCCCAATCTGTGGGTCACCATCCCTGGGGGTATTTAAAAGATATGTAGATGGGGCCTTTAGGGACATGGTTTAGTGGCGGACTTGGCTGTATTAGGCTAATGGTTAGACTTGGTGATCTTGAATGTCTTTTCAACCTATATGATTCTATGATTCTACCAGTTTGATTACGGTACTGACATTGGAGAATACTCATTTGAGTAATAAATTACTTTAGACACTTAAAAAATCTTGATTATTTATTCTCTGTCAGTTGGCAGAACAAAGCTCTTCCTTTCTTCTTGCGCCTTCTTTCTTCTTGTGCTATCTTCTCTGTTCTTGAGAAGTCAGTAAAAGGTAACACAACAGACTGAACAAAATTCTTTATATTTTCAAGTCAGATGGGTTGTGCAGTTATCTGCTCCTTCAGATGATATTTTCAAATCATTTCATATCTGTTATTCCTCTGAGTGATTAGTAAGTTAGGCAGGAAAATAATAATTCTTCCTTGAATAAAAGGTATCAGACAAAATGATAGGGACAGGTAAATTGCCCAGGTATTTCAAATAATATAAGAGGATGGAAACGTATTTAATAAAAGACAAGTTTGGATTCTAACCACTTCTGATTTAGTTAAAACACTGGGATGATGAACTACTGCAATAAAATGTTCCTTGAATATAAAGGGAGACTTTGGTGTTTTTCTGTATGAATAACTATTGTCCATTATTACTTCACAGCAGAAGGAATAAAAAGACACAATTTACCCATCCTTAGATGTAGTTTCTAATTGCTGTCTTAATGTATTTTGCAAGTTTTGGGATAGTTAAGTTCCACCTGTGCATGGAACTATATTTGGGTTGAAAATTGCCATCCCAACAAAATTCAGAGGATATATTACATAGTATTTGTATGACAAATAGGCATCAAGCTTTGACGCAAGAAGTTTTTGGGCCCAGGGTACGTCTTTCTGGCAGAAGATGTCTTAATGCAAAGAGAGAAAAAGAAAAATTAAGTTAATCTCTTTCCTTATTAGCTGTGCAATATTTACAGGTCTTACTGGAGTTGTGTTAGCCATTTGGGTACGTCTGCAAATATGAAATACCAACGTTGTTTTGCTAAAGGCCGATGAGAAGGGCAACAGTGTGAATTAAAGACTAGATCCACCAAAGGGAGTTTATGCAGTGAATTCAATCAAACCAGAAAAAGCAGGTTTCAAATATCTCTGTTTTTTCATGTGAGAGGTTCCTGAAGAAGAGTAACAAAGACAGTGTAGGAAAATGTTTACAAATTATTCTCCTGTTCAGGCTATTTGGCAGTAATTATCTCAGTGCTATCCACAATAACACATATGATAGCTCCCCATTTTCAGCCACAGCTGTTAAACCACTTTAGCATATCTACCATTTAATATCGGTAACTATTTGTCAGGGACTCATTTATTTAATTCTTCTGCCCAAATAGAAAAATTCCTACCAACAGAAGCTGCATGTTGCAGACTGTGAGGCCGTGTTATTTCTCTTCACTAACCTGATATCTGTCTGTTGAAAGACATGAAAGGAAAAAAAAATGGTTAAACAAGTTTAAGATTAATACTGAACATTAATTTCTGGAAAACACTACAGTTAGACCCTTATCATAACTATTATGGAATACATTCCAGATTTTCGTAATTGCTACATTTTTCTGAAAAGTTAGTGTTTGTTAAATTAACTCAAAAACTGATATACACATTTTGCACAAATGCTAGTACTAACATAGCAGTTGCATAGTAATATCTAAAAACTACCTAAAAACTTGCTTCAATTTTAGTTCCATTCCGATCTGCCTTTTTCTATCTCCCCCTAGACTGCTAAATTTTTCATTAAGCCTGTAGCTTTTCAGTCCCATTATTTCTGCCTCATGTATATGTACTTGGGGGAACTCTGAAATATGATTGGATTGATGGCTACTCATACTACTGAAACCACACCATGTTAACCATATTGATGACAAACCTAACAGGAAAGGATTTATCTAAGAATGCCCCTCATTAACTCTCATTAGTTAAGGATGTGTTAGAGTGTTGTTTGGCTCTCTTTTTTCACCTCCATGAGCTCACGTGCTGGATACAACTGGTTGTTCAAACTCTCAGGCAAGCTCTGTCTAGTATGTGGAGTTGTGGAGCTGTGAATGGTCTGGCACAGTGCCCTGCAGGGGATGCTTCTGCTCCCAGCCTTGTGTTAGGGTCCTGCTCTTGCCCAACCGCCCCCTGCTCTGCTGCAGACCCCCTGCTCCCATGGACCAGGGTGCAAGCAGGCACACAGGGCTCAGTCCTGCTGTTTCTACATTCACTAAACTCTTAGCAGGTGTTGATGGCAGTTATGACAGATGATGATCTGCTGTGGCAAAGCTGTTGCCTCCTCTCAGTAGACAAAATATATTAAAACCAAGTAATCTTTTTGAATGATTGTCAATACTCCAGATCATCATATTGCAAATTAGGTAGTGCTTTTGATTGCCAGTGAATCATAGGGAACACAGTGGATGTTTTCATTCGTTTCTGTGAAAACATCTATATTTATTGAAAGTGAAGCAGTGTTAAGATGGCAGAGCAATTTTTACCCTGCTGCTCTTTAAAGGAGATGCTTTTAAAATATAATACTTTTCCCTCTGTATCCCTTCTCCTCCAGTTTCCTTTTAATGAAGACACATTTAACTATGATTTTAGTGAATATTTGTAAGCTAGATATCCTCTATAGATACTTCTACCCTGGTTTTTACAAATATTTCTTCCTCAAATTGTGTGGTTACATGTTGTCGTTATGATGTGTTTATGATTGTGTTCATCTATACAGATGGTATTGTACTTCAGAAAATTTATAGTTTTTATTCATCCATTTATTTTCTGTGTCAGAAAAATAAATCATGAAAGCATCAGGCTTTTAGTACAGTTCAAGCATTGTAAAAATTAATGTAAGACAAATTAGAATGTATCTTCCATCTAAATAACTTAATCTAAAGGTTTCCCTTTTCTATTTCTGATTTCCTTATTCCCCCTCCTTTTCTGTTTTCCTTTTCCTTAGGATGCTCTTCGCTAATTTATATCAGGTTTTGGCTGCAGGTCAGTTGTCTGGGCTGTGGCTTCTCATCTGGTAGCCAGCCCCAGTCTGTCTCTGGCCACAACCCTCAGGATTCAGGATTGCTCTCCTGATGTCTCTGGCTCGTCAAAATTTCACTGACCCTTCAGGATCCTTGTGGTCAACCTTCAGACTTGTTCCTTTCTTGTTGCAGTGCTGGTTTTCCCTTTGGGCAGGAAGTGCTGACTCTGTCTGGATAAAGACTCTGTATCATGCTCCCTTAGGGGCTCTTTCTCAGCAGGCTTCCCCAGCTGCAGAGACCCTTCTAGCGCTGATGCTGGCTTCTTCATGGAGACTTCAGGAACATTAATGTTCTCCTTTAGGCTGACTGACCTTTTAGATTTCCTCTGAAGCAACTATAGCTTCCAGATACAGGCACTTCATGACTACTGATCAGTCCTACTCTTGTAATTCTTACAAAACAAATACATGCATGACAATGCTGATACAGTAGAGAAGTTAAATTAAGAAACTATAATGATCTTCCAAATTTAATTTTTTCATGATTCTTGAGTTTGAATAAGGTATCTCAGCCTTTGACAGACACAAGGAAACTCTGAAAGCGAATATTTAGAAATGTCAAACAATAGTCTCAAAGAACCTGATTGTCTGATGATTCTTAGTAAAGTCCTTTTACTCTCCAAGGTTTCCTGACTTTAAGTGATCTTAATGTACTGGAAACAACCAGACCTTTAAAACTTTTGGTATCATTTTAAAGGAAAAAATAATGGCCTTAGAACTTCTGATTATTGATGATATATTAAATGTCAGTGTTTTCTGTTGCTTACTTTCTTAATTTTCTTTTCTTTATCAGTGAAAAAAGATAACTTTCAGGGAAGCCTGATAGTTAAAATACACTCTTCCAAAAAATATTCTTGTTTTTATAATGAATAAAAATCCAGGCAAAGGTAGCTGTTTCTGCAAAAGTTATGTTTTATTCATATTGCAACAGTATTTTGCATACCAGGTCACACGTAAAAGTCGTCTACAAATGTGTGGGTTTAGCAAATTTGAGCTCTCAACCATGTAATCTCTGTACAAGGAAAGTTGTTAGAAACAAGCTTGCTTTTCCTGGTGCTTATGATCTGAAATCCACTTCTTTTTATGATTAATAATGAATTCCCCTTTAGAAACTTTGTTCTGTACTGCACATGTTGTTATAAGGGCTCAACTGAGATGTCAACTGGTGGCTTTTTTCAGTGGCAGTAGACAGAAATAATCCCAGTCCTAAAGTTTTAATAACAAGTTTATGAGTTCCTTTCCTCAGAAACACATTGTTTGTTCTGGTTCATTTCTGAACAACTTTTTTTCTCCTCTTAAAAATGCTCTATTTTTAAAGCTAAATTCCAGTTGGAAAAAGAAAAGTTGAAATGTTAAAGAATTTTAAAATTTAATATTTTACTTTTTAAAAAAAAAACCCATATTTTTAAAAACAGTTTGAAGCATTCTCAAATTGCATTTCAAGCTTATATGTTGTTTTGGTCTACAAAAATCTGTGTTTAAAAATCCCAATATGAAAAAAAAATGTAGATATAAATCCATATTCTTCCAAATTAGTGATTTTGATTGATGAGACTTCAGGCAGACACAATTATTGGTGATTTCAAAATGCAGCTGATGCAGTTAAAATGCTTGAGTAGATATCCACTTATGTGATACTACTCCCTAAAAAATCCAAAGCATATAAAAACCCTGCATGTTTCCTTGGAGCTGTTCAAGGCCAGGCTGGATGGGGGTCTGAGCAACCTGGTCTAGTGAAAGGTGTCCCTGCCCACAGCAGAGAGGTTGGAACTAGATGATCTTTCAGGTTGCTTCCAACCCCGGCCTTTCTATGATTCTGTGTTTCACGTGAAAACCGAGAATTTTAAAGACAGAATTCACTTGTATTTGCTTTGTTGTTTGGTTTGGGGTTTTTGTGTGTTCTGTTTTGTTGTTTGTTTTTTTTTTCACCAGAGTACAAGAGTTCTGTTAAAAGAAAAAAGAGATTTTACAATAACCAATTTCTAACATTCTCATAGAAATAATAAGACGCATAAGGTTTCAGAATTATAGAGTGTATGCACTGAGGATATAAATGACTCAGGGGCATCCCTTTTTCCATAATGATCTTGATTTATGATGAAAACCATAAATTAAAATTACACTGATGTGATGAACTATCAGAGAGACAGCTATAACCATCATCAGCCTTAAGCACAGTGCTTGGTGAACTAGTAAAAATTGGGAACCTCACACTGACAGTGAGCTTCCCTTTAGGCAGCCAGATCACAAAGATTTGAATCAGTATTTGATTTCTCTTTTTTTCTAGGACTCATGTCTTGTTTCTAATACTGAAGGAAGCCATCAACACTGAAATTAGTCAATTGTTTTTGGAAGTTACAGATTCAAAATGCATTAGTTCCCTTTCTTGTGACATGGTAAAAGAAAATGACTGAAAAAACTTCTGATGTTTTCTGTAGCTGCATTAAATAAGATTCAAGCTTTGCTGTAGGCCACTATATTTCATTAAAGAAGTCAGAAAGCCTCTTTTATTTCTGTGGTAGTTATTATATAATTGATAGATGCTTTTAAAATGCTGAACCTAAGCCCTGTGTTTAACAAAAGAACACAATACAGTGAAAAACACAACAGAAGCACTTAGTTCTGTATATGATTATATCTATAAATAAAATATGACAATCATATGGCCTGCAGGGTGTTCTTCTGCCTGCATGCAATAGGGCAGTAGAGTTCAAACTTTCACTCTACCCATGTTATCTGACTGAAAATTGTTGATGCTGGGTTAAAAGTAAAACTAAATGAGACAAGCAAAAATGTTTTGTGTTCTTCTATTCTTCTCAAAATTATACCGTTGTCTTCCTTTACTTTATACAAGGCTGAAAATAGAAGAGACTATTATGGTTTTTAGACTAGTTATGTTTCACAAGGCTAGTCCTGATCTTAGCACTGGCCAAGTAGTATGACTCAGGATTTGTTCTGCTCTACTGTTAGTGTCTTAGGTCAATATAAAAATTGTACCTGCTAAGGACCAATGCTAGACTAAAGAAACAAATCAACAGTAGGCTACAGTAGATGCAAAGTGGAGACAAGACAAAAAATACAAGAAATATGGAATAAAATTGGGATTTTATGATTTTGAAAGGTTACAGATTGCATTCATATAAAAAGCTTTGTAATGGAGAGGTATTAGGCTGAATATAGATGTTAAAAAAGCATTAAATGATTTTAAGAAGCGCCCATAGTAGACAGATGCTATTTCAGACATGACTGAAAATCAAAACAGAATCTGGATTCAAGAGCCAACGGCCTTAGAAGAACAGAAGAAGAATGACAACTTGTCTTCCTTCTGAAGTTTTTTACTTTTTTGGTCCTAATAGCCTTTTCCCCCCCTCAATGAAATAGACTACTTGACTGATTCTCTAGGGAAAAACAAATAAATAAACAAAAAAGAAAATAGATAAAAGATAGCTGCTGCGAAAATATCCTGAAATTTGATAACCATTTTTTCTTCGTTAGAATGACAGCAAATTGCCAGTGAAACAGTCTCTGACTGAGAGTTAGGAAGAATAGTGACTTTTTTCTCACCTTGTCAGGGTGAGTGAAAGTCAGGTTCCTCAAACGAACCATAGAGCTGCAGTTGTATGTTTGGCTGGGAATTTGTCACAGGATTCTTGAATGGGTGGTAGATATTTTATAGCTTTTTGTGTTCATCCTTTGTAAAAGTAGTATGATTAGAATGAATTGTGCTTTGAATAGCCATAGCCAACAGCACCAGGAGTATTCCTGTTTTTTCAATATACCAGAAAGGAATGACAAGCATAGCACTTGTGTTTTAAAATATTCTTTTCTCTTTCACAGTAAAAAAAAAAGTGCAGCAATAGAACAATAAAAATGCAGGAACTTTAATATGCATTCCTGGAGAGTTCTGCCTTCATATATAGGACCTCATAGCAGGGTTAGCTTCTCCCCTGGTACAAGCTAATGTGAGTTTTAGCATAGACAAACAGATACTGGGCATAGCAGGTAGTTTCAGCAAGTCTGCAGTGAATCGTTTCGTGAAGTGCCAGTGTGAAAGGTAGAGTATGAGCATGCTTCTTCCCCAGCCTCTTCCATCTTTCTCCTTGCCTCCCACCCTGATATTTATATATGTCTTGTAAACTGAAAATGGAACTGCCCTTTAAACCTTGAAGTAAATTGTCTAAAAGTCCTTAAAAGCAAAAACTGTAGATTAAATGATTAAATTACCTTAATGATTGTTCATTTGTGTTACATAATGGAAGTCTACCACTAAATTAAAATCATTAAATGGAAAACAAAAGAGGTTTTCAATGGCTATTTCATGATGAAAGAGAATAACCAGCAGTTAGCAGAGCATTACTCTATGATTATTTTTTTCTGTTTACTTTGCTGCAACTCTCTTCATCTTGCACTAATATTATTTTAATTACTTTAGCATAGTCATCTAATATTTATCCAGGACTTTTCATCCTGAAAAATCCCCAAACACTTTTTTATTTTAATTATTTAAAGATAGGGAATTATTTTCTGAATACCCAGTATGGTATCACTAGTTTTAGTGGTGATGTAAATACATCTTAAGGCAGGGAACAAAGAATGCATAGCTAATGTAATTGTAACTTCAGCTCACAGTAAACAGATTTAATGTTGAATATGTCAATAAAATATGCTTGAAGTGACTGGGTCAAAGAAGGGGGATTGCAGTGCTCTTTCTGGTAACTGCAGGAATTGAAGTGAACCCCCTTGCTATGGAAAACTTAGGCATAAAGCTAAGCAATAGCTTTGAAATGGTTAACTGATTTGCATCACCAGAGGCCATTGCAGCAAGGAACTCCTAGACCTGTGATGTTATTCATCTGTTCTCTTCCTCAATGGTGTGAGCTCCTTAGCAGAACTGTGATTTCACTTGTTAAAGTAAAGGAGCTGGAGACAGTCCAGCTGCAAGCAATTATAATGATCAGCAATCTAAAAGTATGCCTTTAGGGAAAGATTGAGTAAACTAGGGTTGTTTAGTCTGAAGAAAACTGCACTGAGGGGGGTTATGTTAATCTCTTCCAATACAGAAAGGATTATTCAGGAAAAGAACAAACTGTTAGGCATAGTTAATTTGGCTATTAGGAGAAGCAGTGGATTTGAATTACAGTGAGAGATATCTAATGCAGACATGCTAGAAGATTCTAAGGATGAGGATAATTAAGTACTGGGCTGCCCTGGGAGGCTGGACAATCTCCAGCACTTTGGGCTGGTTGGAGTAGGTGAGCTGTAAAGACTGATTTGCATAAGTGATTTCGAGATGGGTCCATGACTTCTAAAGTTTTCTGGCCTTCATTTTTTTGGTGGGTTTGATCTGCTAATAATCCCCTCAAAGGCAAAGTCCTGTATCCCTTGAGCAAATGCTGGGAGGCATAAAAGCAACTGGACTTCTATATGCAAAGTTTTGTGAGTGAATACAAGATTGTCTGTGTCTTCAGCAAGAGCTCCAGAAGAAAGCTATGAAAGATTTATTGAGTTGGAAACCTGGTTACTTATTTAGGATCTTCTTTTGCTTCAGGTTGTGCATCACTTTAGTGGATAAGGACAACTTTTCCATCAATCCTTGGAGAGTTTTCCATTCACATATAGGACTCCAATTTGGACTTCTTTTTTTACACGTTAGGTGCTTAATAATTCCCAAACTGATTTAAGTTCCCTCATGTGGAAAACAGTTTATTATTGCAGCAGTGGTGATTTCTTTTACTTAGACCTTCTTTCCCTAACACTTAGAGAAGCATTTTCCCTGGAAACAAAAGTAATTTACCATACAATATTTAAAATGCATTGTTAAATATACAAGACATAGGAAAAGTAGGATCAGTACCATTTCTTATTTACTTTATTCTTGTAAATATTTTTTTCCTAAATAGGTATTCTGTACAGTTGCAAAAGACTGCCTAAAGAATTTAGCTGTCATGAGAGTACATTGATATTTTGCTATTTTTCTATTTATCTGGCCTAGTTATGATCTTTTTATTCTCAAAATATTTAGTACCTGAAATCTGCCTTTGTGTTACAGAAGACAGCTAAAGGGATCTCAAGAGGCTCTCTTGCCCTTGGATAAAGTGAGCATCTTCTATACTTATGTTGTTCCAAGGGTGAAGACTTTGCAGCTTCTGAAGGCATTGTCTTTCATTTTTTAGCTACTCTTATCTCTCTGAAGTGTCTTATAAATACCTAACTTTACTCCTTATTGCTATAATTTAAGCCTATATTTTATTTTATTCAGTGTACATTGAGCACATCCTCAACCTTTTCATGTATTTGAAGACTGTTGTTTCACCTCCTAGGCTATGTTATTTCTTCAGGCTATACAACAGGAATTTGTTCAATTTAGTCACATAGATCATGTTTTCTAGACATGCTTCTGATCTTTGCTGATTTCCTCTGGACTCCCCATCTGATTCTCCTTCAAAGGGAAACACAATGATCTAACCAGAAAGTGTTCTGACTGCAGTCTCACTAGTGCAGAGTACAGGAGAAACATAATTTCATGTAGTCATGAGTGGAGAGCAGAGAGGAAAGATTATTGTATCTATCTGCATTTATCTGGCATTTTCCCCTTTTGCAACAGTATGACATTGGTTCAATATATCACAATCTGCTAGAGCCCTGAGATCTCTTTTTCTTCTGAAGAGCTGCTGCCTCCGTCCTTCCTGACCCACAATGTACTTCTAGTTGTCCCTGTTAAACTGTATGCTTCATTTTTTCAGACTCTGCAGTATCATTTGAAATAAGAATTCTGACCTTCAGCATAGCTTCAGCCTTTTCCAGTGTTACTGCCCAAATATGATCACCACATACTTTGTCTTATCATCCAAACCGAATGAGTGGTTATTACAAATATTGAATAATAGCAGACTAACAATCGACCTTTCCAAGCCACACCCTGTGCCATCCCTTCCCTTCTGACAGTAAATCAACTACAAATTTTATCTTTCCGTGGTTTTCTGATATAATTTGCACCTAGCCCTTCGGGGCTAAATCTGTTTCACTAGGTTGCTTATGACTGAGAGTGTAATTTGAGATGGTGTCAAAAATCTTTCTAATGTTAAGATAAATGACACCTGGCTGCTTGTCTCTCATCCACATTGCCTGTTACCCTCTCACTGAAGGAAATGTGACAGCTCATTGATGACAGATCCTTTTTGGCTGTTACTTGCCTTGTTTGTTTTCTCTGTGTTTTTGAAATGTGTTTGTTTATTTCTTTCAGGATTTTTCTTGGAATCCAAGTCAAAATGAATGATTGATAATTCCCTGGCTTCTTCATTCCCTCCCTTTTCAGAATGTAAGCACTAGGTTTCCCATTTGCAAATTCTCCATACTTCCCCAAAAAGTCTCAAGAGCTTTCTATCTACTCAGTTCTGTAAATATTATAAAATAAATTCCAATATGTTCAGTCCATATAAAAACCCCCTCACTTCCTCTCATTTCGAACATCTTCACCTTTATTTCTTTAGTAAGAAGTACTTTTTGTTTTGGTTTGGTTTTTTTCCCCCTGACTAAATGTGTAGTAGCACTTTCTCTAGCTTAAACTTCTTCCTCGTGCTTGTTTTTGTTCCTGCCAGATCACTAGGTCTGTCTGCAGAATTTTCAATTTAATTATCGACTCTTCATTCTAAGCAACAGCACAGACTTGGCAGCAAGAGTTCTTCCCCTGCTGCTGGAAATCTCAGTATAAAATGCAGTCTGTTTTCTGCCTGTTCGGAATTAGTTCAGACTTTCACACTTTTTGTGTATGTAGTTTTGCTACTGTCTGGAACTCTGTTTAAAGAGCCAGTGTGATTTCTTTTGTTTCTGTAGTGCTGAAAATTCAAAATCATTAGCATGAAGAGATCTGACTCTTTATGAAGAGGAGCTGGTAAATAAGATATGTGCCATTATAGTGGGAAACCATCTTAAAGTAGTGTCCTGGTCTTTAGGATTTTGAAGTGTTTCAGGGTAGAATGTACTACACATATCAACAGCTTTTTTCCTAAAAACAGGTTGAAAAAATGTGTCAGGAACAGTTTAGTTATAGTGCCTCTTTTTTTTGAGACAAGTAAATAGATTTGCTCCCTGTATTTCAGCCGATTTTGTCTGTTCGGCTGTCAGAGTCAATGAAGGTTGCTGAGGTGAGGGCAATTTTCCCAAAATTTCAAGTGCTTCACTTTGCTGAAACATTGTTTAGAAGCTAAGATGCACAGGATATTTCAGCTCTGTTTCATGTTACTCTTTGAGAGGTCACTGATGTCTAGCTTAAATTTGTGCTGTCTTGGTGTTGCTTTTGCTTGGATGGAAAGCTCAGGAAATAGATGCAAAATTGCCCCACTTTCTTCTTTCAGTTCCCTTGTTAAAAATCTTCTTTGGCAAAATTTCCTTTAAAGATCCCCTGTTTGGAGGTACGCTATGGCTACTGACTATCATGCTGATCTGTGTTGCCTTATTAGTTTCAGGATGTTCTGTTTTCCATTCTGCCAATATTCTGCTCTCCTTTATATTATAGTTTGACTGTGAATTCTTTGGGATTGAGATCATAATTTTTTCTTGTAGATTTGTATCGCCCTTAGTGCAACTGACATCCTGTGTGCAGTGTGGGAATAAAAAGAATATATTATCTGTGTGTTGGTATTAATTTGTAGGAAGGGTTGTGCAGGATGAAATTTAGAAGCATTCATTTTTCAGTTTCATGCACATAGTGCGTTTTGCTCTGATCAAGAAATAGAAAATAAATTGAACTATTTAAAAATAATGAGGTTGGATTAAAACTAAAACAAGTCTATCAGCATTTTTTTCTTCATATTGAAATGGGGCTTTTTGTGATTGGCTAATTTCTAGTTTAAAAATAATTAAATATTAAAGATAAAAACTGTGTCAGGTCATCCTCTTAAGAAATAATAACTTGTTAGCATAACTGTACTAAAGTTACTGGGCAGAACTAAATCAGCTGAAGGTCTAGCCCAGTACCTTTCTTTCACAGGCCATCACGAAGGAGTTTGGGGACAACAGCTGTTGTTTTGTTAAACCCACCTTTAACCAATACAATAATTAAAAGCATACCATGGCAAATATTTTTCATGAAACACTGAAATTTATGAAATTATATCATCTTAAAATTAAAAAAAAAATCTACATTAAATTCCTTTAAATTCAAATGCAACTGTGCTCAACCCCTTGTGTTCCTTCTGTCTTTTCTGAGCTGTGAAGTGGGGGAGAATCTGAGGGCCATTGGAACTGAAAGCTACGTGACACAGATTGGAGTGAAATACAGGAGCCATGGAGGACTGGGCTTGGGGCAAGCCAATTTAGGTAACTCTAACTTAGGTAACTGTAGCTAAAAGAAATGGATTTGGAGCATGGGTTACCGGTATTAAAAATTTCATCAAGAAATGCAACTAAGCCATTAAACTAGTGATGGGCCTTGGGCAGAACTGAGGAGATTCTCCAGGCACAAAGAAAGTGATGTTAAAAAACTCTTTGCCAGAACTATGCTCCTTTTCTTTTCTCAAAGCACTAAATTTTTTAAGGTATGCTTGCAGGCTATTTCTGCATGATCAACTGCAGGAAGAGAAAAAGTATTTCAAGCATTATGGTTCACATGGCCTTAGTACTAGAGCTGATCAAAACTAATCAGTTGACAAAAAAGAGTGATGGTGGAAGGTTTCCTCTCAAAAGCCCATTTATTTCAAAATCTGGGAAGTTTTTTGGGGGTTTGTTAGTTTGTTTTTAATTTGAGTGTTTGTGAACATAGAATCACAGAATCATTGGGGTTGGAAAAGACCTTTGAGATCATGAAGTCCAACGTATGACATAACACCACCTTGTCAACTAGACCATGGCACTTAGTTGCCACATCCAGTCTTTTCTTAAACACCTGTTTAATATAGGCAAAGTATTGGCACAGTCTGCTTTTGGTAGCATATAATGACTTCAATCCCTGTGTGTACATAATGAGTTTTATTTGTAAATAAAACTCTTAAAATTGTCTTCAAGTGCATGTCAGGGACATGTAAGGACAGTAAGGACCTCTAGGTAAGGATATGCGATAGAGATTGTCTGTGTGAAAGTGGTCTGCGTAAAGAATAATTTTGGAAACCTGATTTTCAGTCTGGTACATTGGTACTAGTTATATGTTTTCAAAATATAAAAAGTAGACCACTTTCAAAAAATCTGAAGTCTGCCAGTGTCATCTAGAATAGGATATTTCTGTGGTGGTGTATTTTGGTTTGTTTGGATTCTTTGATTTGGTTGAGGATGATTTTTTGTCTCTTGTAAATAAAGAGGTTATCTTCAGAAGCAAGTGCTTGAAAATTAATTGTGATTCATGCTTTCAGTAAAGAAAAAAACCTGCATGTATTGAAAAGAAGTGCCTACTAGATTTCTGTAAAATTCTATTTGGTGGTTACACAGTGCAGTAACAGTAGCTGTTTACTCGATGACCTGCTAATCATTGCACTTTGTGCTGTATACTCCCCAAGGCATTTGAGAATAAAATGATGTTTCCCAAGTATTCCATCCACATTAATGTTTGTTGTTTGGCAAACTGAAGAAGGTATTACACTGCAGCTCCTCCTACCTTTGTACCAAGTATCTGCTCGGGCCAGCAATTCTGTACCCTGTCAGAAGAAACCAAATCATGGGAGGAGAAAAGTAAAAATAAAAAAAAAATTAAAACTAAAAAGAAAAAAGCAAGATAGATCCCAAGCCATGTAAAGGCTAGCATTTTAAGACTGTGTAGCACTAATAAACACTCTCTGTATGTTGTGATACAGTGGTATGATTATTCCCTGGTTTAGGTTACCCTAGTGTGTTTCTCTACGTAAGTATTCAGCAGTCATGAATTATATGACTTAATTAGTAGGGTTGGTTTCTTTGAGGTAAAATTACAGTATCAGCCCACTAAATAACATACTTGCATTAATAAAGCAAGGCACCTATTTAAACTTTTCTATTTATGAACATAAGTAACTTTATTTTTTTATAGTGTTCTTTTCAATTTTTATGTATTGCCTTAGAGCATCCTTCCCCATAATTATTTTTCCCTAGCTGAGAATGACTTGTTAATATGTTCGGAACAATAAAAATACATTCTCTTTATTTTAGCAATTCCAGAGATTGGTGATATTGCAGTTCTGAAAACTGGAGATGATAAGAAAGATTTTGACATGCTGAGAAAGCACAGACTTATTACGGCATTTCTGGTATTAATTCTTTGAAAATATATTGCTCAGTTTGAAAAGTTGTTTTAGTCAGACTTTCTAAATTACAAGTAATTATTGGGCAAAAAATCCTTATAGACCTGAGAGATGGACATCAGTTATATCCCTACTTGAACTTTTTACCCACATTTTAAGCTAAAGTGTCTCCACTCCTCCTGCCTGCATGACAGCCTCTCTCCAGGACTGAAAAGTTGAGATTCAAGAAGGTTAAGGTCCCAAGGTCATGGAGTCAGACTGTATCAGAGCCATATAGGCTAAGTCCCAGCTTAGAGACTAAAGCTGCACCACTAATAATATCACTTTCCTTCCTTCCTTCCTTCCTTCCTTCCTTCCTGTGGTCCAGAACATTTTATATCATACTTGCATATAAATAATTATACATACATACATGTAAATAGTATGAAAATACAAATATTCAAATGTAAATATTCAAATAAAAATTACATTAACTGTTTTTCCTTTAAGGAAGCTGAGAGATAAGTCTAGGAGGAAATCTGGGCAGGTGGATTTACAATTAGGAGAAATCAGCTTCCATCTTGGTTCTAACAGCAACCTGTACTTCTGATCCTAAAGAAAAAGAGAAAAAATGATTTGTCTTGTAGTATTTTAGACTGATCCTTTAATATTCAAGCTTCTCAGACTCTTTCTCAAACTGATATTAGACTGCATTTATTTTCAACCAGTACATGGTAAACCCAAAGATATAATTCCATGTTCTTTGCACAACTCTTGGAATAGCTATGACTAAAATTTGAGAAAATGACATAACAGTGGTTAGGAAAAACATCTGTATAGGGTGAACAATGTAAATAGTTTACAGCAATTACGGCAAATTTGGTAATGATAGTGATTCTATACTGCCATGGCAATCTGGAGTAATTCTGAGTTTTGTTTTATTTTAATATAAATTGTATTTTTTGTCATTGACTTATTTCCCTTCTGCACATGCCTGCTTAAATACTTGTAAGTTTAGTCTGCAGGTATACTCAGCTTTTCTCTAGAGGGATAGGTCTGTCTGGCAGACTGAATGCAATGATCATTATGTTTAGACTCATAATGAATTCCTTTAATTGAAGAAGTTTCGGTTTAATTTTGGATTTTAATGGTTCAGATGACTTGATTGGACAAGGTACATTAAAGACTTTAACTTTTACTGTGAGAATAGATGTATTAGACAATTAAAAAAGCAAATACTTGATGAAATTCCCTTAATTCACTCACTTGCTATGCTCCTTTGATGGACCTTTTCGTCAGAAGGTAAATACTTCTAGGAACTTGAGATAAAAATAAGAGAAGAATCTTAGTGATAGTTGGAGGTGATATTTCAGTTCTTTGTCATTATAATAACTAGAAATCTGAATATCTATTAAAAGTCATATGAATTTATACATAAGACTCCTGATGCTTCTGAAAAGTCTTGGTTAACTGACTACAAAGTAAGATGTCTGTCTGCTCCCACAACTCTTATAATTACCACTTGCATCACTCTATCCAGAACTCATATAATTCCATTTGTTACAATAAGACAATTAAACATTTATTTTTAATTTTTTAAAATGAATATCTGGCTCTAAGATTTAAAAGAAAAATAAAAATTCTTGCAAGTGATAATATAGCATAATCAGAAACATTTAAATATTTCCCAAGCAATGGACTCTGAAAAGCTCTGTGAAGGTTGTCCAGGTGTCTTTGTATTGTTCACGGGTTGCTGAATTAAGTAAGTGATAAGTTCTCCATGAAAATTAAGAATAGGAAACAGAGTGGTTTTGCACACATAAACTAGACACATAATTCAGAAATCGTATTTGAGCTACTAAGAGCATGTTTGATAGTCCCCTCCAGTTGCTGAGGGCATTGCTAAATGAATGAGTTGCCTGATTATTGGAAGAATGTGAGTTCCAGGAATGTGAATGTGCTGTTCGTACTGTATCATGTCAATCTCATATTCTTTTGGCCAAGTTCTCACATCATTAATTTTTTAGCTCTATTATTTGATATTAGAGGGAATTGTGTTTGTAACGTTCATGAAGGACAGAGGTGTTTATTTGGTTTTGATATGAAATGCCATTTTGTCTGTATTGTAATGGTTTAGTGAACTGTGAATCTTAATGCTGCACATTAAAGCAAATTGCAGCTCAATCAGGCAGATATCTCATGTAGAGATGATTTTTACGTCCATTAAAATAGCAATGAAGCCATTCTCTTTTCTATCATGATGCATTTCATACAAAATGAATACATGTCTTACAGACGTGCTGTCAAAGTATTTCTGATGTTTTCACTCTGGTAAGTATTGGAATAGTAGGAAATGGAACCACATCTTAGGGAAATGTGAGGTATTTCATGATAGCACATCAATCTATCAGACATTTTCCAAATTCAGAGAAGCTAGTCAAATAAAACCGAAATAATGTTTAAACCATTCTTAATAATAGATACAGAGCTAGCCTATTCTAGTCCAGCTGATCTAGATGATGTCAGATACATTTAGCAACAAACTTTGCCTTGTAATATATCACACTGTAGTGAACAGCATCTAGAAGATGTCACATGAAAATGAGGTGACAAAATAAATCTTCCAGAAAGCATGTTTACCCAAGGCTACTTAACAATCTGAGACCTGCTCTGCCTTGGCAGGGTCTGAGCAGTACAGAGTGCTGCAGACCCAGACATTTTAATCAGTAAGAGCTGAAGAGAAGCAGAACTTAATCCTTCTTCAACGTCAAAAAACACCTTCTTTTCTGTGTTTCTTTTGTCTGACTTTGGCCTCTTTGTCAGTTTCTTTCCCCCAAGAGAATCTTCTTTAGAAATGTGTGCCTAAAAATCCCCTGAAGTTAGTTTTGTAACATTTGATCTTCTAGATCACTTTAGGGCAAGTTTTCCAAAGTATTTATATTGTGAAAACTGCAGATGGAAGCATAGTGGGATTTTCAAAAGCAGTTAAACAGACAAGGCACTTAACTCTCATTTAAATTAATTAGCTGTATTGAGCAAGTTCCCCTTGGCACTTTTGAAAGTTCCACTGCAAAGTGTTTATGTCTACATAAAAAATTACGATTTTCAGAAGAGGCTGAGCATCCTGAAACTCCCTTTAAAGCTTCACTATTACAGGTTTTCAGTAGTTCTGGAAATTATAATTGTCCCTTGTTCTATGTTCCCAAATGATCCTCCTTTGTTTTCTTGTTTCTTAACAGTTCCTGCTGTCATTTATTGTATAAAGTTAATCTCAGAGAAGAAGTGAGATCAATAGTACTAGCTCATAAAGAGAGAAAAGTAATGACATGGGTGAATCTTCTGCACAAGTTCAAGAAACCAAAATCTTTCATACATACAAACAGTGAAAGAACTGATAGAGCTTCAAGACTATTGTAATTATGTTTTTTACTGTATTTACTTATTACTTTTATATTATGCAAAATAATAGCTCAAAAATACATAACAGGCAAAGACTGCTGCAGGTTGTGGACAGCTGGGAGTGAACCAGATGACCAGAATTAGCATGGCTTTTCAGTTATTAACTGCTGCATATACAGAAACCCTTAACAGACCTGTTCAAGTGTAATAAAAACACATTGTTCTCACTCTGAGGTATAGTTTCCCCTGCCCCATCCCCTGCCTCTACAACAGTATTGTCTAAGTAGCAGTCTGAGGATATACACTCACCAGCATTTTGCTTTCAACCAAGAGTCGCTTGTGAAATGAATCTACTAATTATTCCCACTTAGCACACTCGCTCATTGTGGGGTGGGTCTTGCGCTATGTGAACTGGGATGCTTTTGGCTGAAATGAAAATAGAATAAGCCTTCCAAGAAGGCCAGTTAAATCTTCATTAATCATGACCACTGTTCGGTCCACTGAACTGTGCCAAAATTAGGTCAATACAACCTTCTTCTGCAGACTCTAATTTCAAATACAGACCAATGTGAACACCAAGTCCTCAGAATTAACAGCTTTGCCCTGCCAATTGTAGCACATTGTTTGTTAATGTAGCTATAAACTGAGCTGTCAGATGGTTGTGTTCATAGGAGAATCCCATCTTTCCACGAACTTCCAGAATTAACATCCTACAATGCCAGAATTTTCTCAGATATACAAGTATCTTGAAGGGATTTTCGATTTCAAACACTGGCCAATGTTTCTTGGGACTCTATCTCCTCTTTCTTCTTAAATAGAAAATGAAATACAAAACTAATGAGCAAGAACTCATAACTTTTTTTTTTAAACTTTTTGATAAATCTAGGTCACCCTAAATGTGTTTTTTCTGCCTAGAAAATTAACCCAGACAATCCAGATTTTAAAACAGGATTTATACCTTGTAAAATTCACCTGCCCCAGCCATTCATTCTGGTTATTTTCTACATTGATTTAGAATTTTTTATGCCTTAAGAGTCTATTCTTGTTTGAATTTTTCTATCACTAACCAGTCAATAATGCTTATAGTTAATTCATTAGGAAAAAAAAATTCTTTATCCTGTGAGTTTTTCAAGATTCATAACTTTATATAACTTCATATGCTGGAAATTACATCTTTTGTGGTTTGTGTCAGTAGTACCAGAGTGAAAAACAGATATGAATCTTTACTAGTTAGCTTCAGAAGTAGGACTGTATTATTAGTTGTTGCCAATGTGATGTGTAACCTGAGGCACTTAAATGTTTTGCCAACCAGGAAGCGATTTTAAGCATGTTTTTAATCAATTAAAATACTGTCAGACAAAACAATATGAAATCATAAATATCTGTAAAATAAAAGGATTTTTTCTTTTTATTTTTTTTTAGTAAGGTAGAAGGTCTAAAAGACAAAAGGGAATTCTCTGCACTTATCTAAGGCATCAATTCACGATACAGTAAATGCGACCTTAGGATGCTTAATGCCAGATAAGAACCATGTAGCCTCATGGTATTAAATACTGATCTGGTGTAAACTCAGCTTGCTAGTTCAAATGTGTTTAAAAATTGGACACCTAAGCTTTATCCTGTCAGGCTTTCTGTTGGATGAGATATTGCCTGTCCATGCCATTCTAAGTTTATGCTGGATAAGGTGTTGTCTACTCTCCTGGTGATTCTGTATTTTGTGCTATAATCTAGCCAATATGTAGTACTGTTCTTTCTGAGTCATCCCAAATTTATCCACAGATCCGGATTAATGACCATGGCCTACTGTTGCCCCCATTATTGTACTGTGTGACTAAATCACAAGCTTTGTATTTATTCTCCTAGCAACAATGTGAAGGAGAATTGTCTTTCCTATCATGCTGATTTCATCATAGCATGTTTTCTCTCATGTCTAGTAGATGAAACAATAGGGGTTATGTGGGCTTTGAGGATTTCCGGGAGATTGTAACAGGGGTGAATTTTTTCTTAGTGTGTCAAGTGCTCTGCTGTAGCTCTATCAAAGCTGTTTCATACAAAACAGGGTTATTCTTGTGGTTTTTAGGAGAGTAATTGCTTAAATTATTTTCTTTTCCATAGTCACCAGATAATGTATTTTGCGTAGTCATCAATAAAATCTAGTTGACTTCCGGAGATTCAGGATCCCCTCCCACTGAAGTCCTTGAGTGACTCTGAGGGTTCACAGAGCTGGTTATATGAGCGATTCTTGTCTCCTTGTTGCTGTGTGGTCCCTTGCTTGCCCCTTGGAATGGAGAGCAACATCAAAGTCCTACACTGAAGGGGAACAGAAGAGATGAGGAGCTGGGCTGCTTGCTGCTTTATTCACCCTGCGCAGTGCAGTAACTTGTGCTCTGGCTCTCTGGGGAAGGCAAATAAGGCCAGCAATGCTACATTGTGATTTTCTTTCAAATCTGTTGAAAAATTGCTGAAAAAATAAACTTTAGAGGCCAAAATTATCCCTTTTTATAAGCTGTCCTCATTCTGTCCTCCTCCAGAAGGAACTGAAAACATTCCTGACGCCTGAAGTTTTGTTACTTCTGTTTCACTTATAAATAAAGCCTCCAAATGAAACAAAAGTGCTAAGTACTTAATAGGCAAGAACAAGGAAAGTCCTTTGTCCTTGAGCGCTCACCAGCTCACAAAGGAATGAAAGGTAGGGGCTGGAGCAACAAGGAGTGGTTCTGGTGCCTGCAAGTGGTTCTGCCCCGCCCACAGCTCTGGTTCACTCCCAGTGACCTCTGCAGAACACGGCTTTACCAGGGGTGGGCTAAGGACAGCGCACACCAAACTGAGTGATAATTTTAAGTAGGAAATTCTTTAAATCCTAGAGTTTCCTATTCAGATTTTGTTTGCAGGGCATGCAGGAAGAATAGATAGGTGAATGAAAAAAGTATATTTTGTAATTGTGCTGCTGTGGACAAAGCTGGGATTTCTAAAACACAATTGCATTGTTCTGTGCTACAAAAGGATCCCTGGACTTTTTATATCAGGAGAACTAAAGCAGTAGTCATGACATCTTTTTCCATTATTATTCAGAAAGCAGTATATACTTATTTTAAACTTTTAGAAATGTAAACAAAACACTTTTGAGCATTTCAAAGCTTCAAAGGTGGAAAAGTATAAAATATCCACATTCTTGGAAGGGGTGGCATCACAGATCTTTCTTTTCTGGCACTGTGTTCTACCAGAGCTGATGCATGGAGATTTTAATCTATTTCTTTGCTCTACGAGAAATTCCTCTGAAGCTCACTCTGAAAATAGACTTATTTTGTAATTAAATATTTGAGAACTACTGATATTTATATTTGCATGTCATTAACTTTTTACAGCATTGCGTATGGGGCTTTTTTGCTTTTAAACTAGCCTGGAGTCAATAAATATCTTTACAGATGTCAATTTGGTCAGCAGTAAAGAGGTAAATAGAAACTAATGACACTCATCAAGCCTGTGGCATGAATGATTTATTGGACACAATCGTTTAACACTTTTTTAAAGTCAGTGCAAGGGAAAGAAACAGGTTTCTTATTATGGTAAACTGTATTTGTGCTGTCAGCATGTAGTGATTTATGACAAACCTGTGGCCAGGATTAGGATATTATAAATGAAGGAAAATAGAAGTCTCATTAATTTTTTATACCCACAGGTAGAAGACATGCAGTGGGCTAACAGAGAACACACACATCCAGCATCTGTCTGCAGCCTGCCCTGTAAAGCTGGGGAAAGAAAGAAAACCGTGAAGGGAGTGCCCTGCTGCTGGCACTGTGAGCGCTGTGAGGGGTACCATTACCAGGTGGATGAATTCAACTGTGAACTGTGTCCCATTAATAAAAGACCAAATGCCAACCGTACGGATTGCCAGCTTATCCCTATAATCAAACTGGAGTGGCATTCTCCTTGGGCCATCGTGCCTGTCTTCATAGCTATTCTTGGTATAATTGCCACCACCTTTGTGATTGTGACATTTGTCCGGTACAACGACACACCGATCGTCAGGGCCTCTGGGCGGGAGCTGAGTTATGTGCTCCTGACTGGGATTTTTCTCTGTTACTCCATTACTTTTTTAATGATTGCAGCTCCTGATACAGTGGTCTGCTCATTTCGAAGGATCTTTTTAGGACTTGGCATGTGTTTCAGCTATGCTGCATTGCTTACCAAAACAAACAGGATTCACAGAATATTTGAACAAGGTAAAAAATCTGTCACAGCTCCCAAATTTATTAGTCCAGCTTCTCAGCTGGTGATCACTTTCAGCCTCATATCCTTTCAGCTTATTGGAGTCTTCATCTGGTTTGCTATCGATCCACCACATACCATCGTAGACTATGGAGAGCAGAGGACACTTGAACCAGAAAATGCCAGAGGAGTTCTCAAATGTGACATTTCAGATCTTTCGCTCATTTGTTCCCTTGGATATAGTATTCTCTTGATGGTCACGTGCACTGTTTATGCTATTAAAACAAGAGGGGTTCCAGAGACCTTCAATGAAGCAAAACCCATTGGATTTACTATGTACACAACCTGCATAATATGGTTAGCTTTTATTCCAATCTTTTTTGGTACAGCCCAATCAGCAGAGAAGGTAAGTGACGATATGTTTACGTATCAAAACACTGCTCTTTTTCGTTTTTCATCTCTCAGTAATTACAGCACTAAAACATTTTCACTCTTACGAATGAGTAATTCTGAATGATAATAGCAAACAAACTGTCAGAATTCACAGACAATAAGGTATATGTTTCAAGAGGTAGGTTTCCTATATATTAACACAAGAAACTGTGATTATTGTGTGACGGGCATAAAAATGTTGACAATTTGTCAATATAACCTTAAGTGACTGTTTCTTCTAAAGTTTGTTATTGCCCTTCAGTGATGCTGTGGCCTGTTACATGAAGCACTATCAATCTTTGTTATCATCCACAGATCTGATAGAACTGGTTGCATTCCACAAGTCTAAGAAGATCAACTTACATTTGTCAAAAATAATGAAGAAAAATGCCAGGGCAGAATGAAAAGAATTACTTTTGTCTCTGGTTGACACACAAAACTTTAAAAAAAAATTAAAAGAACCAACAATAGAATAGGAGGAATGAATGGTGAATGAACTGTGTGTAAAATCATGTAAGGCATAATTCACTAATTATTATATCAGTGCAAAAAGAAAACACTTTCCTGATAATTTAATAAGAAATGAAATGTTTCATACTTGGATGCAAAACAAATCAGACATGTAACTCTCAGTTTTAATGGGAAGGCAGAGGTAAATGTTGACTGTGTGAGTTTTTTATTGAGCTGACAGTGGTGAAAATTACAAGTTAGGCAGGGAAAAGCAATAATACTAGCATCAATCTTCAAAACAGCAAATATTTGATATATGGAAAATCTTAGAAATAAGAAATTAAAGTCAACAGTCTTTTACATAAGTTCTTGTCTTTCCTTCTAGCATTTTTTATAATGTTTCCAAATTTTAAATTAATTTAAATTTAAACTAAAATTTAATTTAATTGGAAAAGTCAGCATGTGTTCACTTATAATTGTGCAAAGATCTGACATGTCTCTAGTTTAGAGGGCACCCTTGCCTGTGGAATTAAATAACAGTTCTGTATACCTTGATAAAACACTTTCTAATTCAAGCAGAAGAATTGTATCGGGGAGACAGTGTGGCAGAAAAAAAATTTTCCTCCCTAAAAATTGAAGCAGGCTTACTAAATTGGATCAGATTTATTCTCACAGCTTTCTGGGTTAAGTCAGGGAAAGTGAGTACCAAGGTAGTGGCTTATCACAGATAGAGTAAGTAAAAAAATCTCATTTGACATAGGAGAACATGTTTAGGTGAATTCTTTTTAAATTCTTACTTTTTTTATATGTGTAGGCTTAAGTCACAAAAATGGTTTGTTGTATAAACGTGTGGTACTTTTAACAGCTTGGTCCAATCAGGTTTATGGCAAGTACTTGAACCAAAAGAATTGAGTCTTGAAATAGGAAATATTTCTCAGCTGGCGACCATGCAGTGACTTCGATTTACGCCACTGGTTTACCTTGGCTTGTAGTAATGGATGATTTGGTTTCAACCTCTAAAGACAAGATTAATGAACATCTCTTTTGCACTTCTTTTATGAAACCCAAGACTGAACACACAAATGATGCTAAATCACCCAGCTTCTATCACTAAGTATCACTTGTTAGTTGCTTTTTTCTTTCTAAACAATTTGTTTTTCTTCAGATAATGATTTCAGGAGGGAAGAAATGCTAATACAGTAGCTCTGTAATTCAAATAATTCTTTTCAAAGTGCTTCTACTTTTTGCTGCATATAAAAATGTGCTTTCCCACAGATTCTTACAGACATCTTCATAGCAGTTTACATATTCCATACAATTAAAATACTTCTCTGAATGGGTGTCATGGTTTGACACTGGCCCAGTGCCAGGTACCCACGAGAGCCGCTCGCTCACCCTCCCCTGCCACAGCTGGGCAGAGACAGGAAAAAGAAAAAAAAATTAACAAACACTTCATGAGTGAGATAAGGACCGGGAGAAACACTTCAAGGGTGAAACAGGCTGAACTTAGGTTGCAAACTGAATTTATTACTAACAGACTCAGAGGAGGGTAATGAGAAGAAAAATAAGCCCTTACAGCACCTTCCCCCCCCAGCCCCTCCCTCCTTCCCACCGACAGCACAGGGAGGCAGGGGAGGGGGGTTTGGTCAGTTCATCACCAGGATTTCCTTCCGCTGCTCCGGGAGAAGAGTCCTTCCCTGTGAGGCCGTGGGGTCCCTCCCACAGGAGACAGTTCTCCGGGAACTTCCCGGCGTGAGTCCGCTCTCAGGAGCAGCAGCCAAACCGCACCTGCTGCAGCGTGAGTCCCTGCCACGGGCACACAGCCCTCCCAAAACTGCTGTGCCATGGGTCTCTTTCCACGGGGTGCAGTCCTCCAAGGACAGGCTGCTCCAGCCTGGAAGTAGGGCCCTCTCTCTCCACCGGGTCTCCCACTGGATCACAGCCTCCTCCAGGCATCCACCCGCTCCGGCACGGGCACCTCCCCCACGGGCTGCGGGTGGATC